>JAAWXA010000043.1:421456-529903 GCA_038090715.1 Florisuga fusca
GGGGGGGGGCGCAGGGGTATATGATGCACCACTCAAGCAGGGGTAGATGCTGATGTTCAAACCATCAAAGCAATAAAGGTGACACAGTGGTGTCTGCCTTACAGCCATCTTCTCTCCCTGTCCCGTGCCCAGGAGGCCAGGGGTGCCCAGGCTGGCTGGGGAGTGCCCAGCTCCAGCCTTGCTGGGTCCTGCATCCATGGCAGGAGGAGACTCATGTTCTGCTGCCCATGGGGTGTCCCACCAGTCCCATCACAGTGGAGCACCAATGGATTTCTGCCTTCAGTCTGGCCATCCTCCTCCACACTGCAGGGTAGCAGGGTAGTGCTCAGATTTGTTTCTAAAATACAGGCTTCTTAGCTATAAAAAGTTACACCCCTAGAAACCTATTATACACCTAGACAGAAATACATTTCCTATTGAAAATACAAGCTCTGCTTACTACACTAAGTGTCAGGAGGACCCTGCATGTCCTCCAAAGCCTTCAGTTTTAGTTTATTCTAACTAGAGATGCTTCAAGTTGCAGACTATCGCCCTGATGCTGTGACAAGGTGAGGTGGTTACCTAGGTCTAACTATTCAAACCATGGTGAGTAGTAGTCATGGCAAACGTACAGCAGTTTCTCTTCAGAAAGGAATTTGGTTATTTTCCTAGTGAGCAGTTCACAGCGTGGAGGCATTGCATGCACTATGGTGGCTGGCACAGCCATCCTGAAGCTAAAGCCATTGTTGGATGGAGGGCCAAGACACGAAGGTAAAACCCAACTGGCCTGGTAGCTGCTAACAGGTGCCTCCTGCCTGCCCTGGTGATCACATGGGATCTGCTGCACCTGCAGGGCCCTCAGTGCCTTTGGCTTCAGCACTGCAGACAGCAGTGCCGGGTGCCTGTGCGCAGGGAGTGTGGTGCAGGTGCTGAGCTGTGAAGTGGGACATTCCCTCCTGAATTTCAGGTAGGTGGTCTCTGGCAATTACTAATTCTTTGCTACAGGCACAGAGCCAGAGCTGGATGACCACAGGATGTAGCCAGGGAGCAAGGCTGAGCACAGCCTGGAAAGCCCCTCCACCACTCACCCACTCCCAGAAGGGGATGTGTGTTTTGTGGCTTGTCAGGTGAAAACCTCTGTCTATTCAAGATTCCCTAACAGACAATTAAGTGCTGACCGGAATGACTACGTGCAGTGCTCTACAGTTACATTTAAGAACTGGTTTCAGTACTGGTTTGTGTCCTCTTGCTGTGACACCAGCCCCTGTGCTTGGGCAGCCACTGCCACCCCAGCAGTGACAGCTCCTGCCAGTCTCTGATGGAAATGACAGAGTGAAACGCAGGAGGGTGAGCAGGGGAGATCTGAGCATCAGCCACCTCTGGCTGGCTGCAGGAGAAAGTGACCAAGCAAACCACTCGGCTGCTCCCTTCGACACCTGCTTATCCAAAACTGCAAGTTCTTTGGAGGCAGCAAATTATTTCTTTTAAGGTCCCTGGGCTGGAGTTGTGCTCCTGCAGCCCCTCAGTTGGAAGATTTGCTGAGTGCGCTGGCTGAGCGGCGAAGCTTCCCCGAGACTCTGCTCCTGGAGGCACGTGGCAGCGTGGGCGAGGGCGGCTCTGCTAACTCCAGCCCTATGGTGACAGTCAGGTCAGCACTGGTGCTGGTGGTGAGGCAGCCTGGAAAACACAACGGGCAGAGGACACGTCAGGAGAGGACCAGCCTGCCCAGCTCTGCAGCACAGCAACTGTGCAGCACAGTGCAGCCCCTCTCCACCTCCTCTTCCAAATTCATGTGGGGTACCACTCTGGTGACCTTGTCATTTATAGTGGAAATTTGGTGCAGGTGGCTGAGGAGAGGCTATGCTGAGCTCTCCTGGGGAAATCAGGAATTTCTCTTTGCCAGCTTCCAGAGGAAGGGAGGAGGGGCTGGGCGGTGAGCACCCAGCAGCACCCATACAAGGACCCAGGCACCAAGGGCTCTGGGGCACAGCAAAGCTCCTGCAAAACCCATGTAACAGAACTTGGAAAAACCGTGTCTTTCAAGTGTCTGTTTTAGAAAATAAATTTTTGCTGTGTGTCACTAACAGCTCTTCCGCATGAGTCTACTACAGAGCTGGGAATGAGTTTTCATAGTGTGAATGCTTTCATGGCACTCTACCTGGAAGGCATCTCAGCCTATGATTTAAAAAAAAAATAAAAAAAAAATCTAATTTTTTTCTAATCGTTTCCACTATTTCTCCAGGAAACTACGTGCCCATCATTATGGTGAGCTCGTGGCCACCATTCCAGCACTTTATCTGTGAGCTGGGGAATCTGATGGCTGGAGCAGTGTCTCTGGGTTTACACTTTGCTGTTTGTGAATTTACAGCTCAGTTACTCCCCCTAGGTGATTACAATCAGAGGCCAGGACTAAGTGAACTGTCTGAATGAGAACAGGTGAGGATACAGCTGTTAACCAAGGAGTAAATGAATAAACTGAGGTGTGTGACTCCTCCCTCTGCCCTCTGGGACAGGGAAGATGCTCTGAGGAAAACCAACATGCATGTTGCAACCCAGCCCTGCTCTTGCTGCTGGGGCTCAGACCTGTCCCCAGGCGTGTCCCAGTGGCAATGCCATTTCATCAGCTCCCTTGGGGCACAAGTATTTTTAAGCCATGCTACAGTTCTCTCTCCAAGTCTTAGCACAAAGGTTTATATTAGTACTGGGGGGAGGAGCAGCCTTGCACCCAGGCACTGGCAAACCTGTGGGGAGAAGGAAGGGAGGCTGGAGCCGTCAGTGAAGGTGGGGGCAGCATGTGACCAGCTCTGAACTCCAGGCTGATGATTCTATTTTGCAGCACAAATATATTTCCAATTCAACAATAAGATGTATTTTTGGCATGCACCTTTATTTGCCTTGACTTTCTGTGCAGAAAGTGTACCAGACCTCAGAAGCTGTGGATGGCTGAGAAAGGGCAGTGTGAAGCAGGGCTCCAAGCCTTGGATAGAACAATGCTGAGGTCCAGCTGCTGCTAAACCCAAAGTGTGTCTCACTCCCCTAAAACTCCTTGGACAGTCACAATCCAGTGTTTGCATTTCAAATACAAATCTTTACTTACCAGATTTAGACTTCAAAGCAATTGACTGAAGGGGAAAGACCACATTTAAACAAACAAACACACACACAAAAACCAACAACAACAACAAAAAAAAACCCAAAACAAAAACCAAAAAAGGTGAAAAATGTGATAGTGTGTAAAGGCACTTTAAGGCACTTTCTGTGAAATATGTGATGCTGTCAGTTTTGGATTAAAAACCCAACCTGCAGTGCTGCTGGGGGGATAAAAGCATGGGGGAGGGAAGGGCTGTGAGGGAGGTGTTGTACTTTACATTCCTGCAGTTCAGCAGAATGGCAGATGGTCAAAATAATACAGTTTTCACCAAATGGACAAGCTCAAGCAATATTCATGCAAGCACTGAACAATGCCTCGGCTGTGCGTATGAGAAGCCGCGGAGTGGTGGAGGCTCAGGCCCCTCAGCCGGGAGCACCCACAGCACCCGCACATTCCTGCAGTCCCAACTTTCCTCTGGCCAGTCCTGAGCTATGTGATCAGCCTTGGAGCTCCCCTGAAACTGCCATGATTGATCAGGAGGCAGCAGCTGCAGAGTGAGCCAGTAATAACCACGAACGATAAAGGCTTTCATACAAATATTATAATTCCACTTGCAAGCTGTCTGGCACGCACTCTAATGACTTGGCCGTCTTGCAAGGGGAGGCTGCAACTTTGCTCAGAGGGGAGGCTGCGCTGGCCGGGCTGCGCGGGGGTGAGGAGGGAAGCAGCAGTGTGGTGTGTGACGTGCAGGTGCTGGTGAGAGGCTCAGTTCCTGTTCTTTTGGCAGCGATGGAGGGGAGGGGTTTTTCCTTCTCTGTCTGTGTTTGTTTCAGGGGCCAATGTGAATTTATGGGTTGTAAAAACCAAGCAGCAGCTCTGTGACAGTGTAGTTAAATAAAAAATACTACTTTTGGACTCAGAATTGGACCAGAGTGTTTAAAATTTACAGTTCAGTCAGACAGGTGCTGGCATCAGCTGTGCCCAGCAGCAGCCAAGGAAGCAGCAACCACCCGGGAGGGCAGCAGGCACCCCGTGGGATTCAGTGTGGGGAGTGGGAGAAGAGGGGCAGACAGAAAGACCCAGAGAGTCCAGAGCCACCACAACCACCCGAGCACATGGGGAGGAGGAGGAAGAGGAGGAGGAGGAGAGCTGTTAGTGATGGAGCAAAACACCAGTGGGCCTGCGGGAAGCATCGCTCTTACCTGTGGCAATTACCATAACGAGACCGTTACATATTCTAATCTAAAGGGAGAGAACACAAAACGGTGTCAATACAGACACAGCACACCCATACACCCGCCTGCTGCCCGGCCCGGCTGCTCGGAACCACCCACGGGTCACGGGGGGAACCAGCCATGGACCAGCTGGCGATGCAGAGTTCACCTCAGATGTGCCCTGAGGAGCTGGGAGAGGGATGGATCCTGACAGGCTCCTTCCTTGCCCCCGTCAGTCTGTCAGTTGGAAAAAACAGCCAGAAAATGTTGGCAAAACCTGGAACTTCTGCCAGCCTTGCTGATATGGTAGAGTGGGACTTCAGAAGTGACATTTCCAGCAAAGTTAGTGACCAAACAATTGCAAACTGGGTAAAATTGGAGGTTTCACTGGAATATAAACCACTGTTGCACTGGAGGCAGGTTGAAAAACACCACCAGGAAATGACCAACATCCATATCACTGGGCCACACAAATGTCCCATGAATGGGAAGTTGCTGGTGCATGCAAAACCACAGGGTGGGCAGTTGTACACCTGCACACAACTAAGTGAGCAAGAACAGGTGACAATATCACGCAGGATTGTAAAGCTTGATACTCAAGACCCATGAAGTTTTCCCACCTATCCCCTGCCCCCCAGTTAACTGATCAGCTGTGACAGCTCTGTAGAAACCTCTATTTCCTTTCCCAGTAAATGCAAAAGTAATGAAGTTCTGGAGAGAATCACACCAGAAAATCTGCTCACCTCTCTCACATGCTCACAGAGTGGATGTGGCTGAAAACATGTGTAAGCATCACCTCAAGCCTGCGTGGTCAGAGCAGTGTATTTGGGAGGAATGATCATTCTTTAAAGCAGTGGCTGTGTTCATCCAACACTACGAATGTTGGATGCTCTGAAATGCTGACACAACAGCCAACTGCATGAGGTGCTGGAGTTGGAATGACTGCACTTACACCACACGGCCCCTTGGGTTACTTGTCATGTTGAGCACAAGCTGCTGAATTATTTCATATTTTGTTAGGAATGACAGCTGCTTCACACCCACACTGAGACCTTCCATGTACCTCGTGTCTCTGTGCAAACCCCAAAGACTCCCTGGTTTGACCTCAGCAGCCAAACACTGATACCTGAGGTTTGCTCCACCATCTGGTTGTGGAGAACAGTAAAAGCTGTAACTGAAAGGGGCAAGGAGAACCTGAACTGCAAGTTAACCACAGGCAGAAACAACGCTTGAAAAAAGCAAACCCAGCTCCCAGCACAGGTGCTGAGTGCCCCAACCATCCCGTACCAGGCCCTGTCTGCTCTGGAGATTCGGAAGTGAACCCTAAATGGACACATCAAAGTTCTAATTAGTCGTGACTGGGAGCAGCCTCAAATTAGTCCTGGGCAGGGCGTGCAGGAGGCCCACATGGGCAGATCACAGCCGGGGGGCTCAGCCCCTGCCCAGCACCGCAGGGCTGACACAGGCAGCACGGGGAACCGGGCAGGGGGGACACATTGCCTGGAGCTCTCTGGGAGCTGACAGCTCGAGCAGCTGGAGCTGTCACCCGGCAGAAGCCAGGGGGCCATCAAACTGATAATTTCTCCCACCCCAGGGCTGATGGCGAAGGAAGGAGCCCCCCCCTTGCCATCGCCTTTCCTGGAGAGTGCAGCTGGGAGAGGTCCCTCTGAGACAATCAATTAAATGGCCAAAAGAAAGGGCCCGTGCTGAGAGCCCTGGTGCTGTGCTCCCACCCTGCCCTGCGGATCCTGGGGTGACAGTGGGTGCAGCCCCAGCACCTCCAGTGCCTCGGGGACATGGCCAGGCTGCAGGGCCTGAGTGCTGGGCACAGGGGAAAGTGCCCCTGTGCACAGGGACCCTCCCTCTGCTCAGCCTCTGAACCATCCCACACAGGTCCCTACACTGCTGACCCAGATCTGAGCATGCTGGGTGGGATGCATCAGTCTGCAGAGCTACAGGGGGTACAGGGCTGATGCCACCTAACCCTAACCATCCATGGTATTCACTGTGACTTTGCCCTTTTTAACAACGGGAAAAATATTAGTGACTTCAGGAATTATTTCTCTCCCATGTAAACATGCAACTTTTCACCCTGCGGACATGCCAAACTTTTGCCATGTTACACACAGAGAGCGTCTGGCTGAGGTGCAGGAGTGTGAAGGTGGTCTGCTGAGAAGGATGGAGTTGCCTCTTCATTCCTTCATACAGAACTACCAGCAAGGGGTTTAAACTCCTCAGATTGCTCCATGTGTGAGCAGATTAATCAATTAAGGAAGACAGCACAGCCTAGAAAATATTTTCTCTCACTGCCTGAGTCTGAAGGAGTTTGGTGCTTTTTTTGGATTTCTAGGGCTGCCTTTGAGAGTAACAAGAGCTCTAGTAGGAGGAGGGCTGCCCCTCCACCCCAGCATTGCTTCATCAATCAGCAACATTACCATTGTCTCTATAGCACCCACAGAAATCATTGTGATTTCCTGGTTTTGCCATTAAAAGATCTGGAAAGCAGGTCAGACTTGCAATGTAATGTTATTTGAATTCACTTCTCTGGGTTTGCCAGGGTGAGAAGGAAGGAAGGAGGCAATGGGAAATATGAAATGGACTGATGCCCTCTGTCTCACTGAAAGGCATCTCTGGGGAGAAAGGGTAAATTCTGGGTTTCTGCAGAACATCCTGACTTGCCTCCTTCATTAAATCAGGTAATTATGCTTGATTTGATTGAAAATGTCATTTGGCACCTTTTCATTCTCTGCTATCAAGCTGCTACCATGGGCCAAGAGACAATTTCCCCAGGCAGGGAAGAACCATTGGCCACTGGGCTCCGCCTCTCCGTGATGCTGAGATGGAGCCAGAGCCTCATCAAGTTTGGAGATGGGCTGGGAGCTCAGGAAGGACCACAGTGGTGGGCAACCTCTTTACTTCTCAGCCAAGGGTCTTGAAGCTGGCAGTGAAGGAGATAAAAAGAAAGAAACACCTTGAGCCTTCTTCACTGCCTCTCCCACTCCTCTGTGCCACCTCTCTGAGCTTCTGCTATTTGTTTGCTGCTGGGACAACCTCTGCAATGGCAGTGCCTGGCACCTGGGATGGCACATTCCCTCTCCCAGCTCATGAAGAGCTCCCAAGGATGCCTCTGCTAACACCCTCACCTCTTTGCTTCCCTTCGTATCTCGGGGCAATGCCTGCACTGGGTAGGGAAGGGGTGGGCACAGTGGTTCCAGCCCAAGCTCCACTGCAATGTTCTGCTCCAGCCCTGCCAGATGGTTCCAGCACCGCCTCTCCCCGCGGGGGCAGCAGCTGAGCAGGGAGCTCCTAACTGCCAGGCAGGCTGGAATTTCCCAAATCCCAGCTACCAGGAACTGATTTTTTCAGTTTCAGACAACACTGTCGTATCTATCAAACCCAACACATGGCATGTGCTGCGAGTGCTGCAATATCATGGCACAGCAACTCATGTTCAGATGTGTATTTTCTAATATTCAGCTCCATCCAGCTTCCCTAAAAATATGCTAAAATATTATACAGAACCTGGAGAAACTTTTATTTCACCTACTGCACAAAACTGACAAAACCTCCTACATGTTTACAGAGAAAGAAGTAAAAAAATCCCTGCAAAACCAAGGCAAACAAAGCCAAAAGGAATCATTGCCTAGTTATCATTAAAAAGAATGTATGTCTGTTTAAAACAAGTTACTCTGGGTTTTCTTTTGTTTCTGTCAAAAATATACTTTAAAATTACGTGGCCATTTGAAATAATCCTTCTGCTTTGAAGTGGTAAAGATAAAGCTCACCACCAACCAAAAAGTGTTTTAAAATAAACCAAATCCTGTTTGTTGCATATTCATGTATTTTCTACAAGAAGTGTATGCATGTAGAAGTCTGGAGACAAAAGGAAAGCATGTGCCACCTTTTCAACAAAAAGGCTGCAAAATCTCAGTTTTATGTAAATAAGCAGACACGGCTTCCAAGGCTTTAAAATCAGGGAATGCTGAAAACATCTATAGTTCCTCAACTCAAGTGTTGCTCCTGGGCAATGCCATAATATTCATTAAAGAATCCATTTATCAACACATACCACATGTCAGAGTTTTCCAGCACAGTTTTCCTGACACTCCACTGAAAACGATGCGTAAAAAAAATCTGAACTAGAAAGCAATAATCTGTGATGCTTTTGCCTGCTGCTTCATCCCACAGTGGCTATTAGCAACTAAAAAAGTAAAGATTTACAATATATACTTTCTGATAACGTCAAGCATTATGCTTTATTTTCCAAATCATTAGCATGCACAAGAATGACCTCATGGTGAACAGATGCACTTGGATATGGCAGTGATTAGATCAGTCCTCTCAGCAGTCAAGTGTGCCCATTGCAATTAACCCTTTGAAGCACTAGCTGCAAGGCTCTGCTGCTGAGAAGCGGGTTTGTGGCTTCTCTTAAAAGTAAATATCTGCCCTTCTGAGCATAAAACCTCAAATACAAACCTTCCTCTGCTGGGACACTTTCTCTTTTTCTTTCTAGAGTATCCAGCTACTTCCATTTTCTAGGAGTTAAAGTGATTCTGGCTTCTGATCTTAAATGAATAAAAAACCCCAAACACACCAAGCGCTTTTTAGTCAGCTGAGGTAATTAAAGTTGGAACACTTCTGTAGCTGTTTGTGCCTGTTCCATTTCTATGATTTTTTTTTTTTTTTAAAGAACACCCAAGTGTTTTGTTGAATAACTGTTTTCCTTTTTGGCTGAAGGAGCAAGAACAGAAACAGATCGCAGCTTAATACCCCATCCTCTAAACCAAGAGAAATCTGCAGAGGGAAAGGATAAGAATAATTCAATAGCGTTGGATTACGGAGGATTTCCTGGGCTGACTCTCATACCCAGCCTAATTAAAATACAGCATGTAATGTACCAGTTTAACAACAAAGGACCGTATTCTCATCTTTTGTTCCTAATCTGCACGTCCCCTAAATGAGTTCAGGGATGTCGGTGCTGCCTACCAGGCTGCATTTTCCACATTCAAGATATGTAGGGCTATCTCTGGTATATAGAGAGAGTTTACAGCTCTGCTTCTGAAAAATGCAACAGAGGTCAACTGGATGATTTTTGTGCATAAAATGGAGCACCTGCACAACTATTTGTGAGAGGGGAGACCAAGCCAGGGCACAATTCAAGAAACCCACATCCCATCTGAACAGAGGGGGAGCATCCCTGCAGGCAGCATCAGAAACCATGAAAAAACTCAGTTCAAATAAATAGATGATAGCTAATAACACACCAGCAATGTTTGTCACCAATAGCCACTGATGCAATTCATTGCCTCAGACTGTGTTAACTGCTAAAACTAAAGTAATTTTCATAAAACGCATACTTAGTCACTGACCCTTTCCACTGCCTGTGAACAGTCAGCAGTGGCTGGCTGACAGTTAGGTGGCATTAAGAACAGCATCAGAGAATCTATCTTAAATTTACCTCCAAAGTTTAAGCTAGGCAGGGTTAGCAGTTTCAATTGCCTTGTTACTTGAGAAAGGGAAACACAGAGCTGTGTCAGGTCCTTACATTTACTGCTCCGTGATCCATTTTTTCTGTTTCAGAACAGAAGTTCCCCTTCTATATGAAAGAAAAGAGCTGTTTGTGTCTGTTGAGTGCCAGACAGAAGATTTGGGGGACACAGGATGCGTGAATGTGAGCTCCAGGCCAGACCACAGCTCCTGGGACAGGGACTTGCCCAGGGCTGGGCTGGGAGGGTGATGGTCAGCTCCTTGCTGACTGCCTGGGTGGCATTTGGTGGCAAACACATCCCAGTAACGGCTGACACTGCTCTGCCACTGAACATGTAAGGAAAGCAGCAGGTAATGTGAGGAGAATGTGAGCAATCTTTGCTCTGGAGCAAAGATTGTGACACCAGAACTCCTGGCCAGCCTCTGGTCTCTTTGAGAGAGAGCATGAAGTAAACTCTGACCTCACAGGTCCTAAACCCAGGACCTCACTGGGGCAAGTTTTACTCTTAAAAAAAAATAAAGATCACAAAATTATAAAAATGCATTCAGGTGCTAACCACTGAACAGTGTTCTGAAAAGCTTAAGTAGATACTAGGAAACATTTTAAATATTTTTTGTATACATGATCCCAGACAGCATTATCATAGCAATCTGTCCTTCCTAGTCAGCTGAATTTGTTTACAATAAGATCACTATGTGCTGTAAGAACATGAAAAAAACAAATACCATTCTGTATTCAGCAAAACATTTTAAATAAAGCAATATATCTACATTTTTTACTTGCTGATACGTCAACAGATAAATGATTCACAGTGCTAACAGCACCAGGCATGAAATCTACATTTCTATTGAAACTGATAATTTTTTTTTTGTCTCAGACTTTTGGCAGAGTGTATAAAAGAATTTAATTCACAGCTGTTCTACTTTTTAATGTAGAAAACATTAATCAAAGCTTTAAGTTATAAGCTTTCCTAATGTTGTTTAGTATTCCAGTTCAACAAAGATCAATAGAGGCCATCCCTGTGTTTCTTGACGCCTCTCCAGGAAGCAGAGGCGCGATTATGTAAATAGCACCGGTCCCCTTTGCTGCTGCCAGCTTGCTTATCTCCAAAGCCTTCTGCCTGCTGCTCCTGGCGACCAATGCAAGGACATGCATATACCTCTTATCTCCTAACAAAGCTCTGAAAGCTCGAGGATTGGAGCCAGTAGCGTCAAACAATGCCACGCGGCTGATTTTATTTGTAAGTGATTTATTTTGGTAAATTTAATTTCTTCCCTCAATTTTTCAGTTTAGATGGAAGATATTTGCTAACAAGTCATGCTAAAGAGAAATAGAGCAGATGTCCTGCAACGCTTATACAGGTTTGAAATAATCTATTAAACCATCCCAAAGAGTAGCAGAGAATAATGAGGAAGTGCCGGTTTCCCCCTGTAAGTGTAAAAGAAGGATTAAGGAATCATTGTGAGAGTCTAACACATGGTGAACATACACTTTTTGAAGGCTGGAAAAACAAATCTGGAGGGAACCTGAAATCTGCGTGTCAGAGTCAAAGCTTCCTCTCAGGAACTCTTTATTGCAGCTCAATGAAAGCAGCAAAGCAGGGCCCCCCTCTTGCTGACTGCATGCTGGCTGCACATCTCGACAGAGCACGGAAGGAAGAAATTCACAGCACTGGGCATTACATTTTCACCTTTCATCAGCAGGGCTGGTAAATGGCCATTAGCATTCATCTGTGTGCACAGACAGACACAGACACACACACGTGTGTGCATCTACACGCACATTTCAAACAGCCCCACGCAGGTTCCAGGCCAGATGTTGGAAGGAAGCCTGAAATTTGCTCGTCTATATTTAAGGGAAAGGTTAGCGTGCTGCATGCTGCTATGATTTTCTAACAGAACACCATTCTTACATTTCTTTTGCATTAATCCCTGACCCTGGTATCTCAGCAGCATAATCCCCTTTTAGCATTAGCAGCAACGGCTTCTACTGTGAGGAACTATTTCTCGATAAGTGAGCACCGATTCAGGCATAGCTTTTGAACAACATATTCCCAGCTCAGCAAGAAACCCACACTCCTGAATGAACCCGAGCACATTACTGAGAGAAAGTTCATTAACCTTGCTAGATTCGGGGGTTAACAGGATAGCTGAAGAAAGGAGCAGAGTGAATAGCTCTGATGCAAAACAAATTAAAATGAATGTCATCATTCCTTTTGATATTCATTAGTTGATTCAGGGGAAGAATGGTCTTCTTAAATTTGCAAGCATTTATCTACAAAAAACAGGTGTACATCTGCTGCTCAAGTGCTTCTTAGTGCTAAATAGAAGAATAACGTGCAGACTCACCAGTTCCACCCAGGGAGTAGCTGGGAGAGGGAGAAAAGACCTGAGCGGCAAAATCCTCGAACGTCATTACTTCTTTATGGTTCTGGATTATTGCTTCGAGATACAGAGCTCTTTCCTCATAACTGCAACCACCAGGTTAAGGAAATGTATGCACAGATTTAGATGTTGCTACACAATGTGCAGGGACACCAGCAACATGGATCCACAGCCACATGGGCCTGGCTGGGCATGGACAAGGGAAGAACAAAATTACCCAGTGCTGCTTAACAGGTCTGAGCCTGAGCAACCAGGAGTGAAGAGGCTGAACGGCTTGGAATTAAGGCTGGTACCTTTTAGCTTTGTGAATGACAAGCAGTGACTCTCTAGATCTGACAGATTGCTGAAGTTACTAAGGGCAGGGCTACAGGCTTTTTCAAACCAAACCCCACTTTACCAGGTAAGCTGGGGGCATTAGGAAAGTTCCTGATAGACAATATTCCTCGTACAATGACGCTGTCAGACTAGAAAAATTATGAGATTGGAGAAACAAGCTACAGGACAGAGAAGAAACCCCCTCCACGTGTTTATTTGATCACTGTATTTCTTAAAACAAATTCAGCATAATAAACAGAACTCCTGAGAGCGTGAAGGCTGTGTTTAAGGCAGGTGCTGGAAGGTGTAATCTTATGTGTAATGAACAAATGATGTGCATTGGAAAAATCCACCCCACAACTCACATGCATTATAGTCTGCATAATGCAGGCAACAAAGCAATCTAAAATCAAGACTATTGCCTTTTAATTAAAACTCGGCAACCTGGAACACACAGCATTCAAATGTGTAATCAAAAACCAGTCACCAATAAAACTTACAAGCGTAACAAGCTGAAGCAACTTTCCAGCTGTCTTAATAGGACCCCTGCTTGCGGCAGCTTTTCACAGCAGAGAAAGCAAATCTTTTCCTTTTGTCTGCAGCTTCTGTTTTCTCAGAAGGTGAATCAGACACTTCCAATAACAGGATAACGTCTGAAACAAATCTACAATGGGCTGAAGAGCCTCACGTATGACTTTGTGAATTAAGGCTTGCAGGAGCCAGTATGACATCTCACTCTCCATTTCCTCATTTAAAACAAAAGTTTCCAGCTCCCCATTGTGCTTCTGTGAGGGGGAAATGCATTCTGACTCTGCAAGGCTGTTTTGTGAGAGCAAAGGCCAATTTAAACTTAGAAACAAGGAGCAGTGAGAATAACACCAGTGACAACATAATGCAGGTGAGGGTATTTGAAACTGAAAAGCATTATTACCAACTAATATTGAAGTGCCATTTGTGACTTTCATTATATTAACAAAAACACTATGGAACANAGCGGGACACGGGGCCGGGGGGCTGGGGGTCCGTCTGGCCAGCAGCCCCCTCCGACAGGGAGCCGGCACGTGCTGGCGCAGCGGGAGCAGCCCCGGGCGTGACAAATCTCTGAAAGGGCCGGGGAAAACCGGCGGCTGCCGGCCACCTGAGCCTGCCCGCCCGGCAGCACCGCTCCACTCGCTGCACTGCCTTCCCGGCTGCTCCCGGGCCCGCTCTAAACAGGGCAGGGAGAGGAGAAAGGCTTTCCATGCTCTGCCTGGTTATACACCCCGCTGGTTAACGGGAGACCTCGCACAACCGCGGAGCGAGGGCCGAGGCACCGCCCGTTCGCTCCCATCCGGCTGAAGGGCGCCGGGAAACGGAGGACGAGGAGGTGCTGGCTAGGTTAGCTTCACACCTCCTAAAATCCTTATTTATGAGATGGAAGATGCCCCGAATCATACAGGAGACTGTGGGGGAAAAAAAAAAAAACCAAAAAACAAAAACAAGCCAACAAACCTAAAACCAACCCCTCAGCAAACAGCTGGGCAGCTACAAGAGCAATAACCCAGCGAGCTGGGGGCAAGCCAAGGCGCGGGGAGCCGTGCAGAGCTCCCAGGATGGTCCCAATTCAGTGCCACTCCTGCAGATTAAAAACCAAGAGCAGTGCAGATACCACAGACAGGGTGAGGAAAACGGCTGTATAAGCCAGCTGCACTTCACCACCCCTCTCAGCTCTCCTTATCTCTCTCCCAGGCTCCCCAGACACGAGCACCAGGAGCATGGGCACCCTGTGAGATTCCTGTATTGATGTCCACTTACAGCCTAACCTGAGAAGTATTAAATCACTGCAGGAAAATTAACATCAGCTCTCTGCTATCTCTAATTTAGTACGTACACAAATTAGGGAAGGCAGTTTGGATTCACTAAAAGAAAAAAAAACAACAACTAAGTAATTTTAATGCAGGCATTAAGAACATAAGCTGTAAAGAACCCTCTGAAAAATACCTCCAGCCTGTAAATGTAGGTCAAGAAAGCAGCATGACATCACGAATACAATCTGAACTCTTCACACAAAATCCTTGCTCTGTAAGTCACTCCAGTTCTGCTACTGGGATGCAAACAAAACCCATGCCTGCGTCAGACACTGTGCAGGTATCCCGGTGCTGTCACCTGCCAGCTACCCTGGAGCCCCAAGCCAGGCATTCCGAGGACCTGACAGAACATAATGTACCCAAAGAGTAACAATATTAGGGGTGTGTGTGTGAAGACTCAGCATTTCCAGACCGTTTGTACCAGAGAGGTCTGAAATAGTAATTTTCAACTGCAGCCCCAGGAAGCCTCACATTAATGCCCCTGCAGGAACACGCTCACCCCCATCACCACTCCTGCGATACCTGACCTCTCAAACCTGCAGCCACTGCAAAGGTGCCCTTACAAACCACTAATGGGATTTTACTGCCTTACACATATGAGAACGCTCAGCTGAATCTTTCTAACATGAAATTTGTGTCACCTCTCCTGTGAGCTTTCAGCCTCACATCTCTGACTCAGGGGTGCTGAGCCTTGCTGTGTTATTCAGCTGGAGACAGCACAGAGTGACACACAAACTACTATTTTTTTAAAAATGCAGCACATCTCTCAGCCAGCTCCCACACCCAGCTCATTGCTATGCTCCGGGTCGAGCAGGGCCAGGAGAAAGCTTGAAGTGCCTGGCTGGCTTTTCTACAGAAGCCTCAAGGCTAGGTGGCTGAAGTGAAGCATGCAAATCGCTTTCTGAGGAGGGGCTGCCTGTGAGGAGGATGGGTGATGGTCTTGAACCCTGCCCGGTGCAGAAGCTGGACAGCTGGCTACCCTGATTAACTCAGCCCCCCTTTAGCTGAAGGTTTGGGGCATCCCCTGAGATCTTCAGATAAATAGAGTTATAGTAGGCAGTCAAAGGAGCTGATCAAAAGCAGCCTCTTTTAATATGTATGGCAATTTGACCCACCTCTCCAACGGCTGCATTATTTTACATTTTGCTTCTACCAAGGCACAACTCCAGAGCAAAATGTTTTCAGTGGGCACAAACATATACTAAAAGACATAGAAAGCCATGACCAAGTGTGAATTATTGACAATGAACATATGGAACTATGGGAAGGCAGAAATTTAGCTCCAATTTGACTACAGCAACCAAATCTCAGTATTTGAATAACAGGAGGTTTTTGCCTGTTTAATCAGTTTATCAATTATCTCAATAGTTCAACCATACAATGTAAGCTGCTTGAAAAAAACATCACAATGCTAAGATTAACTGTTTGCAATAAACCATGTCAGCTTACTGCAAGCAGTAGGATGAACTGAGGAGTTCTGTGCTGAAACTCATCCAGGTCCTCCTTTCTCTCAGTTGCAGACACAGAGTTTAAGATGGAAAGCCTTCAGACAGCTCTCAAAGGGCTCTTGTTGCCTGGGTTCTGCAGGTAACTGAGCCATCCTGGGGACAAGATCTGTCCAGTGGTTCCCTCTCTGCACACACAATGTTAAACCAGAAACAACTACATGTTTAGAAACAGGGGAACATAAAAGACTGTTATTCAAACAGATCCTAAAAACTTGGAACTTTTGCTTTTTCACCTTAACTCTGTGCTGATCTCAAGAAAAATACCAGCTGCCACCTCTGTGGATGGCAATGGCCACAAGCTCCTACCCACACTACAGAAATTTTAAAATATTTTGGCAACATTTATATACTGTCACCAATATGTGGCAACAGCTGTGTATGTTGTTAACATGACATTCTTTCTATGCAAATAAAAGGGAAAATTTTATTTGTGGGGTTTGTGAAGAGGCAAAGAGAAAGCTGACTGCTCTCTATGGCTCACTGTTTGCCGTGTGCCAACGCCAAGGGGTGCAGCCCCAGGACTGGGACCCAGCCACTGGGGTCCATGGAGAGCACAGGATGACACGCATGTTCCTCTGGCTCCAGAGGGACTGCCAAGGAAGATAATGCAGGCTGTTGGCATCAACCTACTGCAATTCCCATCTGTGATGTGAATCCCACCCTGAGCAGGGCTTTCAAGGCATCTGGCCAGTGGAGAAGCTGGAAGCATAGAGCAGACAGCTCTTTCCAGCCCATCAGACATTGAAGCTGTCTACGTGTCCACATGCCAACTCCTTCTTCACCCAACTAGGGAGCCCTGAAGAAAGATAAAATCTTTGAACTACCTATTAAGGGCAAGAAAGCCTGCTGCCCAATGCCTATGCCAGGGCTCTCCAGCTCACCAGTGCCCATACAGGTGATCACAGAGGCAATGTGTGCACAAGAGAAGGTAAACTTCTGTTTGCTCATCAAGATTTTAGTACCAAAGAACACAGGAGAAGTAATTTCAGCCCATCACACATATTTCAGCATCCTCCTAATTTGTATCATAAGAACCAAAGATGGTTCCACTAAAAGGGTTTGCTCCTGACACCATGACAGCAGTTTTGAAAACAAATGAGAACATAAATGTTTGGGACTTACCCAAGCTGGATAAAGCAGAAGCCATAAAGTTGAGGTTAACATAAATGTCTCAGTAGGTGACCTTTATGCACCTAATTGTCCTCCTTAAGCTCTGAACAGGACAGAACTACTGTGCTTTTAAAACGTTGAGATAGGCAATTTCAGTGCAAAACTCAATATGCTTGATTGGGCTTGCCATCATTTATGGTCTAGTGACTGCCACTACTGCATAGAATGAAAACTTTTGGGGGAATTTTAGTAACAGATATCCTTCATCAAACAGGTACAATTAAAACATACCCATCAACAACTGCAGATTTATGTGCTCTTCGAAACCGAAGCATCTGAGATTTAAGCTTTTCAGAGTGAGACATGTCAAATACTGATTGATGTGACATGTAAGAGAGGGACCAGAGGAGGCTGACTGAAGTGCCCAACTCGAGCCCAGGATTTTGTGTGGGCGGGGGGTGAGATGGGCTCCCTGCCCTGTCACCCCCAGGAAGGCCATCTGTCTGTGGTGCCACGGGGGAGGCAGGGCTCTGTGCCCTCCCTCAGCAGAGTGGGCCAGGGCTGCTGTTCCTCCTCCTTATCCAGCACAGGCAGATGATCCTCTGCTGCCAAAACCCAGAGCTCATCCCCTCCGCAGCACAATGTTCCTCTGCTCTGCCACCCTCTGTGCGGAGTGCCAGACGGGCAGCTCTCTTCTACCACTGTGGTGGGGGGATTGGAGTGGGGGTTTCCACTCATGGGGGATGGCTGCAGCCCAGAACACCCTGGTGCACCAGAGACATGACTCTCACTGCAACCAATGAGCACAGCCAGGTTTGCAAATGTATTTCTTGTTTGTGGAGCATTTGCCCAGTGCTTCGGCCCCATCTCTGGAGCTCTGCCACCTCCCTCCCCCTGAAGCCGGTCCTGGGTCTGCACAGGATTACAAAAGAACCTCAGTCCTGACTGATGGAGATGGGGCTTTAGGCACCACCCTAACACAGAGTAAAAAATAACCTGTAATTGCTCCAAGGCCACGGCAGACACGCCAGCATTGTCCAACCTGCACACGCAGCACATTTGTTGCCTCACAGACAGTCGCCAGTAATTGCTTTAAAGAGGAAAGCAAAACAAAACAGCAACAAAAAAACATTTCAAACCATCTCCCTGGACGTGAAGGAAACAGCACTATTACATCAAGGGGGCACAGAGGCAAAAGGTCCTGCTCACACTCTGGTTGTGTGGTAAGTAGCAGGGTGCCCAAGCAAACCACCAGCCTGGCAGCAGCACTCGCCTGCTGCTCTAGGATGTCACAAATACGTGGCACATTAGTCATGCCCAGTGCTTCAGGGGAGAGTTTTACATTTATTAAGAATAAGGCAGAAAACAAGCTTTCATCTTAATGTACTACCACTCCTCCTTGCAGAAAGCCCCTGGGAGCAGATACCTCGTACCACCACAGACCAGCCACATGGTAGGAGGAGTGAAGGAACAATGGGTTACTTCCCTGATACAGTTCTGTACTTCAAGCACACTCCTATTTATCCCTGTTTGAAGCTTTTCTAATTCTAACATGTAATACTTGATATGATGTCCTATCAGGTATGGCTCTGTACATTTGGGGTTGTACAGTCAGACATCTGCATAAACCTTGGTCCACTTAGCAGCTGCACTCCATGCCTCACCAGAGTGTGAGGCTTTGATGAGACCATTTCAACTGATGACAGTGAGGACGCAACTGCCTATTATCAGTTAGAGCAGCAGAAGCTTTAACTGGTAAATCACTCCACAGGGCACAAAAAGATTCAACCACCAAAAAGATACTTCTGAAAATCTTCTGTATTGCAAGAACTACTGTGACTTCAGTTATGCAAGATTTTGGCCCATGAATTAGTGGGACGTGATTCATGCAGTATCTGTGCTCTCTAGAACATTCACATAGTTAGTTCCCTCTCCAGTCCTGAGACATACCCTAGGGGCACAGAACCTGCTCAGGTCTGCCCAGTGCCTCAGAGCAGAGGGGTGAAGAGGTCCTCTCTCTTGGGGGTGATGGGGTGAGTTCTCTTCTGGCTGTCTCCTCCAGTACTTATTCACCAAGGGAAATACCCTGGAGACTGAAAAATTAATGATGGGTGGAAAAGGCCCAGAGAGCACAGGGTCAAGATCTGCTGGTCTCCCTAAGGCAGCAGGAAGAGATGGACCTTCAGAAGAAGCTCACAAAGAGCAGAGCCTTACCACGTCTTGCCTTTGCCTAGGGACTGAGCAGGAGCTGCTGCCATGCAGAAACCTGCCCGGTGACTGCAGAAGACAAATCCCTAGGTTGCATTTTCAGAGAGACGATTATAACACCGTGGCTGTCCCATTTTATCAGTGTATGTACAGCTGCCGATGCTCATGTTCTGCAATTATCTGGCTTGTTCCACAAACGGGGTGATCATCAAGGGATAAATAACTGGAGGAAAGGTCACATGTTACCAAGCAATGCTTCCCCCGTGCTTTGTGGCAGTCTTAAATTTATTCAAACACTAACAAAATGCACCTATTTCAGTAATACCACTAATGAGCTGTTACTTTTGGACATCTTAGAAAAAGATTATGTCATTTACTTTTGCCTTCCAGTCCCTTCAGATTGGCAGCTTGAGCACACAGGGATAATGCATCATCCTTGGCCTGCTATTGTTCCCCATGTACCACCAATCCTATCTCCTTTTATTGTCCTCTTTGTCACAGCATACGTGTTACAGGGAAGGGGAGGCTTCTTTGGAAAGCTTGAATATTTTTCCACAAAACCAAAAAGAACGTTTTTCAAGAAAACATTCTAATATTTTCTGTTTGTGGACAGCAGCAGTAGGATTTTCAGGACTGTCAAATCACACACACCACCCTTTGAGAGGGATAGTCAGAACCCTGGCAGCTTTTAACTGGCAAATCTTGAGAACTTTTGAAAACTTCCACCCTGTAATACCAGCAATAAAGCCCAATGACTGCAAAGCCAGGTGTGAAACTGAGAGTTGACCTCCTTCCCCAGCAGGCCAGCCCTTTGGAGGTACCTTGCAGAGGCACCTCATGAAGACAGGTGCTGCTCTGCATCAAAAAGCCTTGTGGAGAAAAAAACTTATCCCTGTTTGCATTGGGTGGTTGGCATTTTTAATTGCCATTCTTCAGAGAAGAAAAGTGATGGAGGAGACAGTAGTGCTGTTTTGGAGCTACATGCCCAAGGGCCACAAACCATGACAGCAAGGTGTGTACACAGGGTGCACCTGCCTTCTGCTGAAGGTGGGTGTTCTCCCAGACCCTGCAGCCTGCTCCCCATGGGTTAGGCCAAGGAGAAATTGTTAACTCACTGAGATTGGCAGGATGTGAGGACCAAATATTAATTAAAAGTCAGACCTGGTGTGTGCTATTACACAATATAGCTTATCTGAACTTGCAACATAAAGATGTTGTCCACCAGTGTTTGTGATTGATTCAGCACTGACAGATGGCCAAGCCATGTGGTGGGGTTCAGTGTCTCAAGCACAAGATCCTCATCAGGAGCTTGGGGGACCTCATGGAAAGGGCCAGAACACAGCAAGTGGGAAACAAACATGCTATATGCATCCAATAAATTAAAGATGCTGAGGAATGCTCTAGCACTTCACCTATTTTCCTGAAAGAATCCTGCATCCATGCTAGTAATTTTTTGTTTGTTTGTTTCCTAAGCAGGGTATGTCCAACATTTCTCAATTTAGAAGAGAGAAAACCATACATATGGGAGTATTATTGCCTTCATTTTTCAGAGGAGGTACCAAGAGACTGAAAAATGCACTTAGAAGTTACACAGGATGATTTTGAGGTTAAAGAACTAGAGAATAACTTGGGTCTCCATTTTTTTTCTTTAACAGATTTCCTGTCTCTCCTGTTTTAATAAATGTAAAATAAGTAAGTGACGTGGTTTTAAAATACTTTCACTGATATTTTTTTAGAAACACAAAAGTGACTTTAGGTAGGGTTTTTCTTAATGAGCGGGAATTCTGTAACTTTAAAATGTTAAGTAAAATTCTTTTTTGTTAAGCTAGAAATTCTCTCTTTCATAAGACAAAGCATCCATTCTCAGTAGCAGCAGCAAACTTTTGTTTGCAGTAGCAGTTGCAAAATACCCAAAATTTTGGTTAGTCCTGGACTTCAGCACCTTTACCTTTGGGTCATGTACATGTATTAACTGGGGAAGCAAGTTCGGAGGAGAAGCAGAAAGAGTTTTTCTGGCAGCTTATTGTTTGCATTTGACAGCTGTTGGAAACTGCTTACATGCTGGAAATATTAATAGTCTTGATGGAGATAAGTGAGGCGGGCAGGCAGGAATTAGAGGAGCTGTTTATCACATGGCTCTCCTGTATGGCTGCAACTTCCTCTGCACTACCCAGATAATACAATTTGGTCCTAAAACACGTGCAGCAGAGAGTGGAATGTTTACTTGGAGCCCAAGCCAGAAAATAAAGGCTGCAGCAGGCTAAGTGAAAGCCTTGCACCTTCTCCTCACCTGCCAGGTTTATGCAGCCACAGCAATTGCTTTTCCAGCCTGCACTGGAGAGGAGAGGCTCTTCCTTCTTTGCTGTGGACCCCAGAGGTTG
Source organism: Florisuga fusca (assembly GCA_038090715.1). NCBI lineage: Eukaryota > Metazoa > Chordata > Aves > Apodiformes > Trochilidae > Florisuga > Florisuga fusca. The sequence goes on from JAAWXA010000043.1 coordinate 442,982, forward strand.
CTGCAGTGTCCCATACACCTACCTTTACCCTCAGGGCACTCCAGACAGAGCTGATGAGAATGCAGCTGCCTGTTTATTAAGCAAGAACCCTTGCAGGGAGCTCTTTCCTTTGATCATTGCACATATGAAAATACACATACAAATATATACATACATGTCTCTATTTAAACACATGAGTACACACTCCTCAGGATGTTTAACATTGCTACATTTATTACCACCACCTTCTCCAAATGCAAGCACATTCACCTGAAGTAGGAATGTCACCAAAAAATTCTAATGCCAGGTCAGCTCTGCTACTCAGCCCACTCTGTTACACCCTGCAGCTTGTGAGAGGTACAGGTCACTGCACTGCCCCAGTCCAGACTGTCAAACTCCATCACAGCAATGTCAAAGTGAAATTTACAGACAAGAAGCTCCCAGCATGCTCAAAACCATTTAAATATGGAATGTACCAGCAACAACCTAAGTCATTCTCAGCTTTGAAAATTAAACTGCCACAGACAGGGGGAGAGGGAGATAATGACAGATTCATAATTCAAAATTGTTGAGAACTGTTCATCTGATTTACAAGACAATTAAGTAACTTGCAAGACTATTTTGCTACAGCAAATCAGAAGTCAACTTTAGTCTCAACGTGACATTTAAATGATAAGGGAAAGTAAGAGGAGATTATCAAAATACTTCCCTGCACATTCACCTCAGAAATCAGCAGGCTTTGGAAGTTGAAAAAGGGAGATTGCTGACAGCTTAAGGATGACAATCAGGGTAAAGGCAGGAAAACACTTGCAAAATACTTGAAGCACTGGAATCTGTTTCACACAGCTGTGCACCAACACATCACGGGAGGCACCGCTACCCCTGCAGGTGGCAGAGGGGTGGGTGCCCCACTGGTGGGGGGTGCAGCTTCTGCACCGTGCCACCCCTCCCAAACTTGCTTATAACTTACTGGTTAGGTTAACATACAGCCCTGCAGAACAGGGAGATGAGATATGATAAAATCACCTAGAAAATCTGTGCTAAACAGGGAAGAGTTCACACTTAAACTGTATATTTGAGTATATAACTTTCAGGGTGGAAGGCAGGATGGGCTGGCAATTGCAGACCCATAAATCAGCCACGATCATATTAATCTACAAATTTCCAGGTGTAATTCCGTTTCAAGCTTCTGAGCAAGATGTTACAAGTGTTATTTAAATGGTGCATATTCAGCAAGGACAAGTTAGGAGAATGTTTTTACCTACTTAAATAAAAGGAAACTCCCTTTTTGATTTGAAACAAATGGATACAAAAACTGTAATTCAGTTAGTTTTAAATCAATCTTTTTGCCCAGAATGAGAGCAGAAAGCCATCTGCCAAGCCAACCTGCATCACACATATTTTTGATGGAAGAATCTATGTCTTTAATTAAGGAGTAAAAAGTAGTGCAAATCGGATGAGAGGTAGTGAATTAACTACTCAATTGCTTATAAAAATATAATACTCAATGCAACACTAGCACAAATAAATTTGATTTCTTGATATTCAATAGTGGGGTTTCCAGATCTTCAAAAATTATGTTCTCCAAACATAAATCCTTGGGAAACTTAATTTCTCTGAAACTACAAGCTTGTGCAAACTCTGAAGCAGTAATAAGCACTTACAAATATTTAATATTTATTATTTATTTTTGAAAGAGGACATTCCATAAAGGATCTCAACAACTACTCTAGAAAAAAAAAAATCAACTGAGGTACCTTTAATTATGCACGATTCCCCTCCCTGAAGGAGCAATGGGGGCAGACAGGATCCCTGGCCTGGAATTCCACCTCTCATCACACACACACACACACACAGGTCACCTCTGTGCCTTGGCTATCACCAGCAGGCTAGCAATCTCTCCTCCAAATCCTCACTCTTTGGTTAAGGGCAAATCCTTTTAAATAAATTTATAATCACATGTATTTCACCTACTAAAGGCTAATAAGCCCTTGCTGTCAGTTTGATAAGAGCGTGAGGATCAGGCAGCTACCATCAGAACAAAATATAATTATACAAAATAATTCTGCCCCTTCTAGTATATTACAAATCTTTTCATTATTTCTGAGGCTAACACTAAATGGCTCAGTTTCAGGTCTATTATACTTGATGATTTACATTCATTACAATCAGGGATAGGTAACCATGGGGCTTATTATCACATCCATTACGAGTGACACCATTTGCAAGATGCTCAGAGCTAAATGTACTTGTTGCTGCAGTGATATAAGCTGGGAAACTGCTCTGCGTTAGAGGATGGGAAGGAAGAACATGTCAGAAAAAAAAGACCATCAAGAAATGAGCGGGGATGTTGCAGTGTTAAATCAGAGAAAGAAAACAGGGGGGGAGGTTTAAAATCATAATCGGACACAATCGTAACTGCTGTAGATATTCCAAAGCAGAGCAGACCTGGGGAGTGAGCAAAGGACCTCCTGGGCACCAAGCTCTGCGTAATAGCCACAGCACATGGAAAAACATCTTCTCAGGTTTGATTTTGTGATTGTGAGGCCAGCAGAGCCTCACGGGGGCTTAATTTCAAGCCGAGACTTTGGCACTGCCCCTCCTGATTCCACCCGAGCCCTCCTCCTGCTCTACCTGAGCCCAGCAGGGTGGGGGGCAGGCAGCCCCCCCTCTGCTCACCCCAGCCCTGCTGCTGGCTCCCTGGCTGGGAGCGGGCAGGGAGGGCTCAGCTCAACACCTGGTCCCCTCCTGGGCAGCTGATGGGGAAATGGCTCTGCCAGGTGGTTGCACTTCAATTACATTAGCTAAGCATTGTAGGGTTAACAAGTATCCCGAGGAAATCTTTTATTCATATAACACAGTATGCCTTTGTTGATCTTCGAATGATGTTGCCTAAAATCCATTAAATTAAAATACTCTTTCAAGCCTGCAGCCTGCAACAGGTACAGCAGTATGTGCCAGCATGGCTGTGGGCATGCTGCAGGAAATCTGCACCCCAAAAGCAGATGATTAAGTCAGCATTTAAAATAATTTTATTTTTTTTCCCCCCTGGAAGCAACCTCTCAGCAGGGGGAACAGATTCTCCTTAATTGCATAGCTCAGCCAGTCCGCTTGCTGTGATATCTCTCTGTTTTCCCAGAGGAGTAAATTAAAATTCTGGTGCACATTTATGAAATCTGCTTTTTTTTAAACTTAGAAAGAACGGGTGGAGGGTGTGTGAGGAGGGGAGGAAGCAGAACTGAAAATGCAAGCAACTCCCTCACAAAACAGCAAGGAAACAACAGCGTCCCTCTGCTAACTTCTAAATATTCTACTGTTCCTAAAAAAAATTTCCCCATAGGTTTTAACCAGCTCAAGTTGGCCACCAAGCTTTATCAGCACATTTAATTAGGGGCTAAGAGGTGCGTTAATCACTGATCTGTACCTTATGCTGTTTAAACAGCCAAGTACTACATTCAAGCACACAGGAAATCATGGTGAAAATGGAGACTACGAGGACAGGTGCCACAGTTAAACTAACCCTCCCAAAATGTGAGCATGAGCTGCAAGCAGAAAACAGATTACTGTGTGCAGGCGATATAGTGCACAGAGGAACAGGCATACAAGTGCCAAAACCTGCCTCAAACAGTGTGAAGGAAAGGAGGAAGTAATTAGATTACAGAAGTAATGTGACAGGCTTTGAAAAACCAGCAAGGTGGTCAGCAATAACAGGCCAAGTGCTGCTGGAGTCCTTTCCAGATCAGGGCATTTAGTCTCTGTTTTCAAATTAAAAGCTATTAAAGTATGCTGCAGCAGAGGAGACAGGCTGGAGCTGGGCTGTGGAAGCTGCAGGTCCCAGGGGAAAGCAGTGGGACAGGCTGTCCCCATGGTGGGGACCCACAGAGGCTGGGGAGGGGGCACAGCCTGGGTTTACACTGCTCCTTGAAGACAGAGCCCTTTGAGCTGGATTTCTGAAGTGCTGGTGTTGAGACATTTCAGGTATAATGGGAGGATGGGAATCCCAGAGAGAAAGGAGGAGAGCAGAAGGTGAATTTTTAATGAAATCGTGGAAGCAAACAGGACCTAAAGAAGCAGCTACACATCAGCAATGCCAAGTGCTGCTGCCATCCTCCCTCACTAGGAAATACTTCAACTGCAGGCTTAGGTAAGATTTTTCTTTTCTCAAGTTATCTTACAATTTTTGTTAAGTTTATCAACAAAACACCTCTCCAGCTATAAGCTTTCTAAACTACCATAATTAAAAATTAAATTTTAGTTAAGAAATCATTTGTGAAACAGTTTTGAACATGGTGCTTCATTTAATTTGCAACCTCCTGGTTTTACAATTACAGCTTTTTGAAAGCTACAGTGCCTCTTGCTTGAGAAACACAACAGGCAAATTTTCAGAGTCCTGAGCAGAAAGCTGTGCAGTGGACTGGATGACACTTCCCTACAAGATCCATCACCAGAGGATAGTTTACGGTTATTTAACTTACTCTCTCAAAATTCAACCACCAAATCTCACCCCGCTCGAGAAAGGAGGGGCTTCATCATTCAGTGGGCAACTATTCTGTCTCCTGCAGAACATAACCAACACTGCAACCCCTCCTGCCCAGTGGCACACTAACACTCTCCCCATTTTTGTGCAGAAGGAATTCAGTGAACTGTTTCTTCAGAGTCAGTAACAAAAGGAGAGCCGGTGCCTCTGGCAGAAGTCAGAGTAGCTATAAACAGCCCTTCTCCATGCAAATTTGTCACTACGACTGTGTCATGACCTACATCAGTCCCCTGCTATGGGAGCCGTGAGCTGGTCCTGTGAGCAGCCTGCAAAATTTCATCCATTTGCTGGAAAATATCCACTGCAACACGAAATGAGGCCATCCAAATAATTTCATTTGCTAATTAACTTTGGAAATACATTACAGCCTTGTCTTCAATGGGGATTTTAACAGACTACAGTGCTTATTGCAGTGCCAAGCTTCCTTTCCATTTTCAAACAGCATTGTCGGGCTGGTGTAACAGCAGCAATGCTGACAGACCCAAGTGGGTTGTTTTAAACTGCATATTTCACTTTTTTTGCAGCACCTGTTTTCAACAAATGCCTTGGCTTTGCTGTGGTATTTATCTGTGCAAGCACAGTGTTATCTGATGGCAGTGAATAATGCCATTAATATTATTGCCTATTTCTATTACGCTACCTTGAGCAAGGTTTGGCTAGCAGGGTATTAGAATCCATCTATATGAAGCAGATACTGTTCTGCAGCTCAAAACAATGACCAGCACTTCTGAATGAAAAGAGAGAAAGTGAGCATTAGCACATCAAAGGCCCCTTTCTGAGAGAAGAAAAATTGCGTGATGCACACTTTAATCTTTCTGACAATCTATGCATGGATTGAACTGAATTCTGTTTCTCACACACATGTGAATGCTTGATACAAGGACATCTTTACCAACAGCAAAAAGAACAGAGAAAGATGTGCTAGTGCAGCCTTTGAACTTTTAAAATATGGATTAACATGCAATATTATCTAACAACAGATAGAATGACATCCTTCTTATCTCTCTTAATAGACCCAAATAAAGCAACAACACATTTCACACGCAGTATACAAAACCTGCTATAAATATTTTAATCTTTAAAAAAAACACAAACTATTTAAGAGATCATCAGTAGGCAAATACAGGCAATATTAAAATCTCTTCTAAATGCCTATTACTTAAAATCAATTACCCATCACAGAACCACTGTAAGTGTAATTCACTCAATTATCGCTTCTATTAGATAACTATGGGTGGAATGGGACCTGTTTATAGGCTTAAAATAAAATATTGCTAAAATATGTATACACCACCTATTACACTAATCATGTTCATCCTGCAAGGGCAGAGGCTCCTGAGTATAGATTCTCTCACACTGCAGAAGCCTTTGATTACCCCTTTTCCATTCAGGCAGAACTTGATTTTATTCCGTCCCTTTAAAGAAGAAGCTAAAAGCTGAGTGCAGGTAACCAGAACTCTTTGAGTAGGTTTCTTCAGCAGATACACACCTAGAGATGGCCCAGCAGCTTTGGAGGATTGCTGCAAGATGGTTACTCACATCCAGATTGACCTGCACTTCCCTACAGAGGAACAAGGAGCAAAAGGGAAAATGAGGGAAGGGCAAGATGTTTCTCCTCTCATTCCTGTATCAGAATGCTTTGTTTGTTGCTAATATTTCACCAAGATTGTCTGCACATTTTTTTCTGCTGATGTGTTTAACTGTTGAGTACAAATAATTGTGGGGAACAGGAAAGGGATGGTATGGAAACAACACCCCAGACTTCATGTAAACAGAACTCATCCTCGTAACTACTAGCCTGGGCATGATTTTATAAACAAACCTTATTAAATGCACATACTAAATGAATTTGTTCCTAAAATAATCCATTTGCTTGGAGCTCAATCGCAGACAGTGGAATGACATCTCAGAAGAACTAAATAAGATCACAGCCTTTGACTTGCAGAATGTCACCACTGGAGAAAGGGGAGGCACCAAAGCTGAGCTCTCATACCTGACACTTAGCACAAACTGGTACTTCCCCAAACAAAACATGCATTTCCCAAAAGGTTTGTGAAAAACACTTTTTTTTGCATATACATCAGGGATCTGAAAGTCAAACCACTTCAGTTACAAAAAGGAGCAGCAAACCACCTTGAGATTTGCCCGAATGGACGGTCAAGAGCATGAGGTCAGCACTGAGAGGACAAGGTAGCACATGGAAATACTAGAAAAGGAACTAAAAATCACCATCTGGGAAATCTCATTAGAGACCAGCAACTGAAGGTACAGCAAAAGCTCTTAACACACATTTCACAAGTAATTCCTGTACTGTGCGAGGCAGGCAACACGGCTCAGTTTTCAAAATACCATGTGTTCAGCCTCATACCCAAGACTTTTACTTCACTTTGCATTTTGTTTCTCCAGGATAGATCCTTACTCAAAGCACTGGCTAGAAGGCATGCCAGGGGAGGAAAGGCTGACAGGACAGACAGATGGTCTGCCTTCAGATGCTGAAAAGGATTTTGAGGACATTAAGTAGTATGACTTAATTCTTGTCCTGAATATTCAAGGTAAACACAGCTCAGTCCCAATGAGGTAAAGCACAACTACAGTACTGCAATACTGTACTGTATATAAACCCAGCAACAGATCATGAATGCAAAAATGCCCCAGAAAAAAGTGTCCTTTTTCTCCTTCCCTCACCTCCCTAGCTCCTAAGTCACTTGTGACAGTGATGTGACAGTTAAATTCTGCACAGCTATTGACTATGCATTCTTAATGCACAGAAATCTTCAGACTGTTTTTCTTAAAAATCCTGACACTTTTGAAATACTGCCTCTTCTGCCTGAGCAGAGAACAGAAATTTACCTTCATTTTCAAGAAAATGCAACAATTTACTCATTCCACATAAACTGACTCAGCACATCACTACAGAGTCAAAACATGCAGAGGAAAAGCAGCAGAAACTCTCGAGGTTTTTAGGAATGTCTGTCCTACTGCTTTCTCACAATTCTGAACAATTATTATAATAGTTTCTATAACTCCAGCAGCACTAGTGGATTCCACTCCATCCTGGAATCTCATTCTACTGAATAGCACAGAAACCCCAAAGCTATGTCAGTCCTGATGTTCTAAATGTAACAAAAAGATGAAATAAAAGAGGAAGAAGGCTTGTATCTGCATGTATTGTATTTCTAATGTTCTTCCAACCTGTGCCAAAATGAAAAATGAAACATTTTCTTTACTGGTCTCTGTACATCTCTTCAGTGGTACAAGGGAAGATTAAAAATTCTTGGTCTGGGCATTAAAAAAAAACAGTAAAGCCTTGTATTTGTAGGTACCAGTTTTACAGATACTGTAACTGACATGAAAAACTGAATCTCAAAGTAAAATCTCTGCACTTTGCTTTCCAAGATCCTAGCATTTTATGAGTTGACTTCTGGGACTCCAAAATGCACGTTGCTGTGGTACTCAAAAAAAACGGAAATGCTGGCATGCAGATTCCATTCAACAACTGGAGAATACTAACAGCCTTTACAAGGCAAAGAACACGTTAAAAGTTCATTAATTAAACAGTGCTTGTGAACAGATGGAATGGCTATCTGGGCTCTAATTACTGTAAGTTGGTACAGAGGTTTGCAGACCTTAATGAGGTTCAATAAAATGAATGATTACACATCAATCACAATTAGAGAAACCTGTAAGATGAGCTGAATTATCATGGCAACAAGTCATAAAACATGGGAGTACAAAACCCAACAGGCTGTACAAAAGCCTATAAAGCAAACATTTCTGAATTTGAACAGTTCTTGGGGACTGGGACAATTCTCTGCTGCCAAGCCCATAAAAACACCATGATTGAACTGTGAGGGCTGCCCTTTGTCACTGACACACTGTAGGACTGCAGTACCCACAGGGTTGGCAACAGCAAACAGGGGACACGATGGGAATTATTTAAAAAATAGGACAGAAAAATAAACCAAGCTACTTCATCTCTTACCTCTAGAGCAGCCTGTGGGAAACAGTGTTTTCAGAACCTGGGATGTCCCCGCTGTGGGAGATGGTGACAGCAGGCAGAGGAAGGTGGTAAGATGGGGACAGAAATTAATTGCAAAGGGAGGAGTTCACTTGACACATGAAGTCTCTGAACATCAGCTTTGGTGCTTGTTCCCCAGAGTAACAGCTCTATACTTTTAGCATCTTCTCTGCCCTGCTACACTCATGTCACCCTACTGGTGTCAGTCTGGCAGACACAGCCCTTACAAACTCCAGAAGGCAACTTTCAATCCCAGGAAGGCAACCAGAGTCCCATGGGTGGCACAAGCTGAGGTAAGATCTTTCAGGAACAAGGCAAAAGGAAAATAATAGCTCAAGTTTATTTTCTAAATTTTAAAGGCTTCACTTTCCTGATGCTGATTTTTGGTATCAAGACTTTGCAGTAACAAAGAGCTGAGCTAACTCCAGTTTTGTTTATTCCAGTGATAACATTAAGATTCCTAAGTGAAAGAACTGCTACTTGAACAACTCTGCTTTGCCCAGCTGAAAGGTGGGCAGGGAAATGCCTGTTGTATTTAAAGAAGCCAACAAACTGTAGACCAGCAAGGTTTTATAAGATCATCCACATAGTTACAGAGGTGAAAATTAATAAGATGGACAATTCTCAACAGGTAATCTAACTGCTCAGCAGAAGTTACAGGTTCTCAAAAAAACCTGGCCCAGGCCAATTCAGAGGAAGTATTTACTGAGGTTTTTTTAACATAAAGTGCTGTATGTGTACTAGATGGTTACTTAGCATTAGATTTAAGAAATCATTAACAGCCATCTGCTCCTGTTTATACACTAGAACCTCAACAGTTAATCTTCCTGTGAAATACACACATGAGTATAATACCGAGGAGAGCAAAAATAATAATTCAATAAGCTAGCCAATAAACTCACTATGAAAAAAGCGGCTTTTTCCTTTTCCTCTCTCTTGCTGTCTCCATGTTTATGTTCCCAGTCTACAGAGAAAAAGTCCCCAGTAACAGGATGGCTTTAAAAGTTTTTCAAGTGCATGCAGAGGGAAAGCCTCTTCTCTTAAAAAAAACCCATATAAGCCTATGGTGATACCATTAGAGCAGCTTTTACAGAATAGGCACAAAAAATCTGCACCTCATCCTCTTAATGCATAGAATCAGTCATGTTGGAGGGATTCCAGGGGGCGATCTAGTGTCACCTACTCAAAGCATGGTCAGCACTGAATTCAGATGCTCATTTTTACTAAGACAGAAAAAAAACAACTAAGAAAATTCAGAGCTAAACCTAAAAACATTTTTCCTGCTTAGAAAATAATTTCTGAACTTTTGAAAGGAGTACAGCATGTGTGGTTCACGAGAAACATACCCTGAAGTCAGGTTTTCTTTAAAGAAAATTTTGAGAAGTGATGCAGACCTATGCTGGTGGTTCCATATCTGTACTAAGGCAAGTGCTGTATCACTGGGGTCAGATACATGAAGATGCCCACGAGCACATCCAGCTGGTCCTTCTGCACCTTTGGGGCCTCCTCACCACCTGTGGAGAGGGGAATGGGCAGTTTCAGGGACATGGGAACTGCCTTGCTGGATCAAAACCAGCTTCTGAGGTTGCACTGAGGCTTTGGCCATGCTGAGCACATGGCACATCACACCAGACCTGTTGGGAACCCCACAGGGGGCTGGTGTGGAGCCACCAGCCCCAAAGACACTCTTAGCCTATCTCAAACACCTGCAAAGACCTTCTGAAGCCAGGACTTCTTAAAATCACTCCCCCTGGAGCACGGCCCTTGCTGATGCAGCCCCCCAGGGGCTCCTGGTAACAAGTTGCTCCTGGGGAGCCTGCATCACCAGCTTGGCCACCTTCCTCCTTCCCAGCAGGTCCCTTTGTTCCTTTGTTGTGACGGAGGGAGCAGGAGCTCCCATCACGCTGCCCACTCCGGTCCCTACTGCTCCCACTTCCCTCTTGCTTTTTTTCTGGTAACAACAGTAACAAGCCTTACCTTTTCACTCTCTCTTCTAACGAGTCTTTTGGCGACCTATATAACAACTCCACATCCAGGCAGAATACCCACGTGCCATGCAACCAGGACGACTGCCCTGAGTTTTGCCATTTAATTTGTTGATTATACTCTAAAAATTAAGATGCATCCTTTTAATCTAAATTTACTGAGGGTAATTTCACTTGATTTTATTAAAATGTAGAATCAATCACTGTACGTTCTGCACAAAGGAATTAGACTGAAGGTTAAGAATCAGCATCAGCGGTCCCAGCAGCTCCCTCTAGTTGAAAAGTGCGTTATTTTTCTCCCTTGAACAGTGAACGTACAGGAAAGATTGCCAGATATTACAAGCTCCTTACAACAAACAGCCTGGTAACTCACGATGTAATACCCAGTCAGGGTAGATCTAGTAGCTACATTGCTTCGATTCTCTCTTAAGTGAAAATCATTTTTTATGCTGACCTCTGCCTATTTTTGTAATACGTGATTACCAAAAGATTAAAAATTCCCAGCATTTCATAATGGATCTTTCTTGGAACAAAAAAAAAAGAAAACCAAAACAACAACCAAACAAACAACAAAACCCAAGCATATGTTAGAGCAGTGTTTTGAAAACTGTTTTTTTACTGAAATTGAAAACAACTGCTAGAACTTGCACAGGCTTTAAATACATCTAGGGTTTCATATATTGATCCAGAAGCCACCTCCTTACATTTGCAAGGCTTTGAAACTAAAAGAAGAGGCTTTTTAGCCTGAGGGGTTAAAAGTGTGGGTGTGGAAGTGGGGCTTTTGTTAGAAAAATTAGCAATGCTATGAGTCATTGTGCATTAGCGGCAGAATAGTTTTGCATCTTGTATGAATCCAGACACCATATGCCATGCGAGGGCTCTGCTACTTTATGCGGTGCGGCGGCTGCCGGCGGACACGTGGGCATCCCCAGTGGAAGGGCTGCGGGGAGCGGGCCCGGCCATCCGGACACGCCGGACATTGTGGGGAGCAGCAGGAACAGCTGGTAAGCTCGCCCAGCTCGCCCAGCCAGCAGAGCCAGCATGCTAATGAGAGGGGCAGCAAAGCACAAAGCCCGACCCGGAGGGGACACGCCGACTGCACGGGGACCCGACGGCACCAAGTTCTGGAGGTGCTGGTGTCAGCCCGCTGCTCGGAACCGGAGGCGCTGCCCCCCGCAGAAAAACGGCACCTGCCCCCTGCCAGCCCCGCAGAGAAACTGCTGCCCACGCCAAGACGCCTTCCTCCAGGCAGCACTGCACAGCCCGCCTTACGTTCCAGATTCAGTCACCTTAAACTCTGCTTTCTTCTTTTCTTTCTTTTTTTCACCCGTTTGTGACAAAAGCCAAACCAAGCTAACCCCGGGAAAGGCAGAACGCCAGGGAGTGCTCAGCAGCAGTTTCCAGAAGATACAGCAGAGGCTTTAGCTACACAAATCCTTTCAGCAGTGATGGGGAGGAAGAGCAAAATCACCAGACCTTACTTTGAAAATACAAATAACACAAACCCCTTTAATTTGTCTGGTGTTTAGGTGAGAAAACACACCTCACTAAAAAAAAAAAAAAAAAAAAACAACAACAACAAAACCCCAAAACAAACAAACCCACACACAAAAAAACAAACATCAAAACCCCCACCACCTTAATTTGCCTGATGTATAAGTGAAAAAACCCACCCCACCAAAAAACCCTCTTAAGATTGAACAAAGTACTGAGTAGTAACCTGTCTATATCCATTTTGTTTCCACCAAAGGTTAAAGGGAGCCTCTCATTAAATCCATCAGGGGTTCTTTGTCTGCTACAACAGAAACCATAAACCACTGTGTGATAGCCCCGTGGACCTCTGCATATCTTTCCTGAAGAGAGCAGGAGCTTGAGCAGGCACCTTGCTGTGGGAGGTACACTTAGTAGTTAGTTATAAACAAAACTCCTCCAGCAGACAGGCTGGGGGTTGTTTCTCCACGTTAAACCCAAGGCAGGCTTCCACCATGCCATGATCACACAAAAAAACTGCAGCTTCACCAAAGACTGCCAGAGACATCTATTGCATTTTGCTCATGAATACACGAAGACCTATACTGTGCTTTGACTGCTCCGAACTGGATAAACACTGCTGCCAGCAGCCTGAAGAGTGGCAGCAGTACACAAACCCTTCTGCACATCTCAAGTTTCATTCAGCGCTAGGACACAAGCTTAAGCAGCACTTCAACAAAAAACCCAGTTTCATCCAAAATTATTCATTAACAGATAATATACTACTGATGAAGAAACAGAATCAAGAAACCAAGTGTCTCATTCAAAGCAGCAGCTTCTCCATGGCAGAGGAGAGTTCAGATTCAAATTCCCAGCTCCCAGCCCTGATCTGCTGCTCCTCCGTTATGCACTATGCCCAGCAAGATGACAACTTCCCGGTCTTTGGTAGAAGCTGAAGAGATATGGCTCTGGATTCTAGGAAGCCTGTTTTCCATTAATGCACATCTACATCATTTAACAAATTCAAAGGTGAATTTGGGTTTTTTGGTTGGTTTTCTTGTTTGTTTGTGGTGTGGGGTTTTTTTATTTTTTCTATTTCTGACATACATCACACAGTCCCATTCATTCAAAAGAACATTATGTTAGTGATGTCACTTCACCACAGGCTCATTTTTGGAACTACCCACTAAATCACTTAGCAAATAAAACCCTTTCAAACTGTTGGGGTTTATTTACTGTTCCTGAAGAGTGCAGTTGCTGCACTAGGATCAGCACCAGGAGGGGCAGCAGTTAGTGCCCTTTAAAAACCTGCTACAGAATCAGCTTGGGACTTTCTCAGCAACCTCAGTGATCTTCACAGCTTCCAGCCAGCCGTGGAGAAGAGTAACGATGCTCCATTTTGCAGCAGAAAAATGAATTGCACTGTTAACTCACAAACTTCACTGCCACCTCCCTTGCCTTCTGCAGAATGGGGAGGCTAACCATCAGCTCAAAGCCATGCCTATAGAGGATGTGTCTATCAAGGGATGTGAACAGGGACAGGTCTGTGGAGAAGCATGCACAAAAATACAGAAATGTAAAGCCATTGTGTCCACACATCCTTCAGCAGCGCGTGCAGCTCACATCCGCAGGAGCGGGACACACTCCCTACAATCACAAGTGGGATGCAGTAGATTTCTCTGCAAGTCTATGAATAAGAGCTGAAGAGCCGCCTCCACAATCCCATGTAATGCCACCTAAAAGCTTTGCCTCGCATGACTTATTACAGGCTGGAGCAGATTAGAGGCATCGATCGCTGCCTGGAGAAGGTTCTGGCCGGGAGGAGGGAAGGCGGCGGCAGCGGCAGAGCGCCCGGCCATCGATCCGCTGCCGCGGGATGAAGGTCAGAGCTGCTGCACCACCACGCCTCCACCAGCCTCCCTCCCAGAACCAAGGCTCCTGCAGCTCGGGCCGGGCCCAGCAGCCACTGGCCCAGCCAAGGACGGGGAGCTCAACCTGCTGCTCCCTGCAGACAAAGCAGCGGAGGGACCGGCTCAGACAGACGCTCCCGACAGCCAGAGCCCGTGGCTGGGGCAGCCCTCTCAGATGCCATGTCACATCAATTGTCACAGCTCCTCTGACACATGCTGCAGCGTTCCGCAGTCATTTCCAACAGCATCTACACAGCTCGAGGGCGTAACTTCTTTGGATGAAATAAAGGGAACAAATCGTGAACCCTTCTCTAAAAAGACTAACAGCTTTCTATTTTACTTTCATGGTACGATCATGCTCCCCCCACCCCTTTAGAACCAAAGCAGAGTTCTAGATGTGAGCTCAACAAAGCACATTTTGAAAAGTGCACAAAACGTGTTTTCAGGCATCTGGCATTATGTATACCTACAAAATGTATGACAGCCATTCACACAATGTAATCCATCATAGCAAATACCTTTTTTTTCCAGTCTCTGAAAAAGCAGGTAAGCTGGTCAGTTGCTTTACACGAAATAAATCAGAAATTGGCTTAAACCAACAAAAGGAATTCTCAGAGTTCAAAGCTTATGTTCTTCATTTAATCTTCATGATTCTAGACATGACAGACTACTACGTAGTACATCTGTTATTAAGTGGATAGGATGTAATGAATTAAAGTCATGGATATCTTTTTTTGTCATGTATTTAGCCAGTCTTTTGATTTTGTCCTACTGAACCACTTGTTTGGCATAGTTAGCAGGCATACCACAGTCATTACAGTGGGTAGTACTTTAAGACTTATTCACGTATCAAATTACTTCTCCAAAATCAGGGTTGTTTTCTCCTGGCCCACAAACAGGATTGTAAATTGTGAGCAGGGAAATGGTGACATCCAGTGCTCAGACATTATCTGAAGCATGGGCAACCTCACTGTGCTGTGCTGTTTGTTCTGACACACAGGTGTGTTACATGGTGGCAAGGTACTGCCTTTCCCCATGCAGTTCAATGGCAGCTTTTTTGCTCAGACAAATCCCAAAATCCCAATGTCTTTCTGGAGACCAACAATAAATTATGGACCAATCAAAGTGCCTGCCACCTGCAGACTCGGTTACATTTTCATACTTGGAGGTTTTACTAACACCCGAGCTTAAAAACCATAAACAGCAGCTGTAAATCAGAGTTGAATGCAAGCTGGAATCTCTACAGAGAAGACCAGGCCCCGGACATGTGCACTACTGCCACCTGGGGCAACTGGGACTCCCCAGTGTATGGATGCTCAAAAATACCTTTCCAACTTAAAACTAATTTAATATAAGCCGGAAGAGGGCACAAAGGTGCAGTTCTATATCATCACCACTACCATTTTTTGAAATATTCATTACCAGGACCAGAACAGACCCTTGCCTAGGAGGTCCTGCTCAACCCAATTACAGTTTCACAAGGAACCACATTAGGAATGCACTGTTTTTCATCATTGTTCAGAACTCCTGAGGCATCCTGCTCATAGACTTGTGTTAGTCTTAAATACTGACAACTAACAACCTCTGATTTAATTGAGTTTAATTAAGAGGAATTTTGCATTTGATACATAATTATTTGCTTGTGAGATTAATTGTTCCTTCCTTTCCCCTGCACATGAAGAGGTTGCTTTAAGGCTTTCAAAAACTTGCATAAATATATGCACTTGATACAATGATCTTAGTAAATTTAAATATTATTCTTTGTTTTTATATCACTTAGGCCACCTTATTGATTATGCTTTTTGTAAAATACAAGGGCACATGTAAAATAAAAATTATTGCCTGACAAAGCAGACTGGTGAGGCTGCTGAAATGCATTACCTTGCACTCAACAGTTACTTAAGGATGGTGAGAGCACCAATTAGTACGATCTGCAGCCGCTCAGCCTCAGTGCTTCATTGCACCAAGAATGAATGCACTCCTGAAAAAATGGTTAATTTGAACATATCCTAATGTATAATCATCCGTGACCATGTAAACATTGCAGCAGCTACAGAGACAACTGAGCTCTAACTGTTCAGAAGGCAACAGAGCTATGTGTTAACTACCCCCGTTTTGCTCCTGTGCAATGCTGCTGTTCAGTGACTACAGAGAACTTACAGCCTGAATGGCTTTAAACTGAAGTTTAAATATAGTTATTTTTAATGAATATTTCTCTCACCCTAATAATTTCTTAAAACAGAAACAGTTGCATAAACATAAAAAAATAGATTAAAAAAAAAAATCTGATGCAGTCTGCTGTAGTTACCTTCCTCATTTTCAAAGAAATTTCCAACAGAAAAATGTATTTGGGTACGACAGTGGAATTTGTGTCATCATGACCAAGCGATTACAGCGCTCAGCCAGATTCTCCCGCGGCTCTGCGGCCCTGGTCCCCATGGAAACTGGACTCGGATATTGTCCTCCACTCGCTGGAGCACCGAGACTCGGGAGCCTTTTGTGCCTGATGAGATTTCTTCCACAACCTTCCAGCAACAGACCCTATGCTTCCTCCTGACGCTTTCTTAATTGAGATGCAAATTAATCTCTGTGGCTGATTACACTTCCCTTCAAGCCCCTGACATGTGCAGCTGTAACCGGAGTTTACAGACTTTCCAACAAGTGACTTCAGCTGTCACTGCCAGCAAGAGGCTGCCCCGAACCCCCGGCACGCGACCCCTGCCCAGCAGAGCCCCCCTGCCCCCCCAGCTCCTTNCCCCCCAGCTCCTTCCCTGCCCCTCGCCAGCAGAGCCCCCCTGCCCCTTCCCTGCCCCACCAGCTCCTTCCCTGCCCCTCGCCAGCAGCACCTCAGCTCTGCTCGGAGCAGGGGCCCACCAGGGATCCCACACTCTCCAACACGGGCACCACGGGCTTGGCCTCTTACCAGTACTGCACCATTTACACCAGAAGTGTTTGCTCCATTTCTAAGCAGACCAGAGAAGACGTTTATCCCCTGACCCCCAGTACGACGTGGGACAAGCAGGGTGCTCCTCAGCCCTGCCTCTCACAGCTCTCCAGCACTCACCCCAACAGCAATGTCATGCCTGATGTGCTGCCAAGCAGCATCTGCTACTTTTCGAGGATTATTGCTTTTTATTTCTCTCTTCTAATGAAATTTTTTGAGTTAATTCACCTTTGAGTTATTGAGTCTGACAAAGTTACTATGCTCTTTCATTCCCTGTTCAAACTTGCTGGGTCTGCTTTCCCCTCTCCTCCTGGCAAAGCAAGCACCTGGGCAAAGGCCCCCCCTGCTTGTGCACCTCCCAGAGCTGCAAAGCAGTGCTGCAGCACCGCACACATCCAAACACCACCTTTACACACCCCTACATTTACAGCCCAGTTCCGGGCTTACTCACAATTTATTCTCTCCCAAAGTGTTGCATTCTCTACAGCAGAAGTTACAGTTAGCTTTCTCTACCACCCCAGTGTCACCCCGAGGGGATCTTTGCACCGCATTCTCTCTGCCCAGTTTCAGAAGCTTCTCCCTCCACCTCCATTCATCAACCAGACAAGGGGAAGTTGATTCCCTGCAGATATCGTCGGTGCAAAAAGGGAAAGAAAAGAATCTGGGGACAGATGCTGCTTCAGCTAGAGCTCAAACATATGCTGAGGAGCAGCATGTGCCACCATACCGCTGCTCCTCATGTTTCCCTGGGGACCAGGAGGGACCCAGAGAGACCCTGTGGGGAAGCAGGAGCACAGCAGGCTGGTGAACACCGTTTGCTCACAAAATCCTGAAAAGCAAGAGAAGAGCAGGAACCAGAGGTGGTGGGACAAGGAGGGAGGGGAAATCAGCTCTTTGTTCTTGTCACCTGTTTCCCACATGCACTTTACCACACTGCTATTTAATTAGTGTACATCGACTATACAAGTTAAGCTAACTTCTGTATAGAAGATTTTTGGTAATTAGCTATATTTCTCTCATGAAACAAAAGTGGAAAACTTGGCAAGTTTCGGATCATCTGTTAAGTACTGCCATGGCTGTGCATGAATTCAACTGCTTACACATAACCCAACTGGCTTTGTTTTAAAATGAGCACACGATGCAGCTAATAAAATACAAATTAATTTATCCACATTGCTACTTTAAATTTCTGATAACTTTTGCAAAGTATACTAGATATAATTTAGCCTGTTTTTAAGAAAGCAATATTTCAAGGATATTTTGTGGTTTTAAAATGTCTCAAACAAATTCATCAATGTTCTTTCAAAGATAAAAACAGGTAATTTACAAACTCTTTCTCAAAGTCATATGGTTAGAAAAGCATTCAAATCAAAAGCTCCCCAAAGAAAACAAAGTGAAGTGAGTGTTGGTCCTGAGATAAATTTTACAATTAACAAGACAAGCTATAAAATGTTTCTAGAATAATTATGGCATTATGAGAAAATCCTAGAATAAGTAAAAAACAGTAATAATCCTAGAATAAGTGAAAAGTAGTGAAACTGTCAGTCTGCATATCACACAAGAATAAAAGTCTATGCTACCATTTCTGTACCAGAGAAGCCTACCATGTAGTTATCTTCCAGCAAGTGTTAGAAAATATGTTCTGAAAACACCCAAACACAGACATGGCTGGAATGAAACTGGAATTTGGGAATTAAAACATCTCTATCTGAGGCCAAATACCATCTGTCTTATTAATGTCATGAATCCAAGTAAACTCCATTGGACTGCTTTTCTGAAAGAGAAAGCAACACAACCCAGCCATGTGTATTAAGCTAATATACACTGTAGGTAACTCCCCTGAGCTTGAAAGATAACTGAGTATTACCAGTACTTACTGTTGAAAGTGTCAGTATTAAGTCCAAGCTCAACACCAGGAGACTGCCTGAAGCTGCTGTTGAGAACACTCTTGTGTCTTACTTTTACAACACTAGATGATAACTGGATGTGAACAACAGAAAATACCCAGCTTGACATCAAGAAAGCTTTGACCTTTTCCAGTAAAATCAAAGGGGAAAAAGTTTCACTGAAGCTTACCTCTCTGCAGAAGAACATTCAGAAGTGAAAACCCTACCAAAAGGAGCCCTGCCACAGGGGAGAAAAGGATACAAGCTCTGGTAGAGCGGGATGAGTGACTTGACAGCTCTGCTGGCATTGATGCACGTGGCACAGATGAGGCTTGGCAGCAGCTTTGCAGTCACGATTGCTCCATCAAAGAGAGGACCAAAGAATGGCACCTGTGGACCCCAAAAGAAAGACAATGCAAGTCAAGCCAAGCCAGTGGAAGCCAAATGGTCAGCCTGGAGCACAGGAGCAACTTACAAAACCACCAGCAGAAACACACTGCTGGGCTCTAGAAAGGCAGGTTATCTGGTTCCATCAGAAGCAACAGCTTGCTATAGGTGTCCTCTCCAGATTCTGGCCCAGAGACTCCTCCAAGCAGAACAGCACAACACCAAAAAAAACCTCCTTGGCAGGTTGTAGCCCCCAGACCAGGACCACCAAGGTCCATGGGGTGGGATCCTTGCTAGCACCATGTCCTGTGTCTTACTTTATAGTATTGCCACTTGGAATAAAAAGCATCAGACCCAGTAAAGAAGAGCAGTACATTCTGCTGTACAGTAGTGTGATATTATTTTCAACACTGACATTTCTGGTATCATATTTATCTCCTAACTCTTTGAGTTTAAGTCTACCATAATTGCCATCACTACACTTTAAATGAATAGGCACATTTCACAGAATATTAAACATGAGCTTATTATTCACATGAACAAAATTCTTATATGAATTTGAAATTGATATTCCCTTTTGAGCAGTCATTAAGAGATGTTTCCTGTCTCACATCCCAACAGGAGACCCTGATTCACTGGCTGAATCCTACACTAGCAGGAGATTTTGCAAAGAAGCATTTGTTTCAGTAATCCTCTATAAAATCCTTCCATGGACTTCACTGAAAGGAAAAAAAAAAATAAGCTGATGCAAGGTAACAAGGGCTGAGGAAAGCAGAGGAGATGGCAAAAAACCCCCACCTCTCTGAGGCAGTGCCCTGTACAGAGAGTGGGATGGGCACAAGCAGGTGGAACACATCAAGGTGTTCAAACATTGTTCCTTTAGGGTTACCTCCAGAGGAACCTCCCCTACAATGTCATTTGGTGACATGTGGCTCTTCAGGTAAGGGCTAAGCTAGGTAGAACACATGTTTTTTAACACTGAAAAATGTCCAGAATTGCATACATAAGACATGACTTTGCCATATCAAACCCAGAAAATTTTAATGTGTAAATATACAATAAACTGTTTTTATTTACAAGTGGTCAAACTCATTTCCCTCTCACAAACTCAAAATGAAAAAAAACCCCGAATCCAAAACTCAGCCCAACCAAACCCTTGAACAGAAGCTAGCAGCAATTATCAATATTTAAGCTCTGGATTTTTTCCATCTGTACAGAGGCTTATCACATAAATAAATACCCTCTATTATTCTTCTGCAACTGCTTGTGGGTGACTGTGACAGTCATTCAATAAATGGACAAAGGGAATAATATAAATCCCTTGCATCCAGGGAATTCCTCTAATTAGAAGTGGCAATGAATTACAGAAGAAATTTGGTTTTAATATAACACCTGCAAATGACAGCTGTCTTTTCAGGCAGTTATTTTGTCATTCCTTTACTTAAAATAATTACCTGCCCCTGCCGCCCCAAAAAATACATTAGTGTAACATATTTCCACAGTGGTTTTGCCTTTTTTTTTTTATATTACCATTACTATTCAGGCAGAAAATCTATGCACCAAAGGGATAATGCTCTAGAGCACAAAGTTTTTCCTCTTTAAGCAATAATAAATTTTTAACAGATTCTCTTCTTACAAGTATTGACAAAAGGAAAAAATGCACAACTATACTTTCATGCAAGTACAAATAAGGAGGATAAGCACATTCTAGCATTAGAAGTATAACAACATAAAATACCAGATCTTTTGAGTCAGATTAGCACTTAAATATGCTACTACTGTACAGGGAAATTCACTCTGAGGTTTTTTTTGTAAGCTGTTTTTACTTACAGGACTTTGTTTTACTGTGTTTAAACCACCTAGAGTCTAGTAGATTTTAACACAGTATTACAGAATTTGTATACTTAAAATACAAAGCATGTATATTTTATACACCTTATGTATGAGTATCTATAAATACAAAACCATCTCTATTCTCAGACTTAAAAAAAAATTTGCAGTGAGCACCATCCAGAAAATTTATCAAAAACACCTCCAATCTGCCTGACATTTTAGAACAAAAAGTTCAGCAACATTTTTCTCTGAAGATTTACTAGTCATACTCCAGTAAATCTGTGTGCAGTACTTCTCTGCGCTACAGAACTGCTTTCGAGCAGACAGGCAGGCCAGCTCCAGCTGAACCCTACAGCCCAAGAGCTCTCCTCAGCATCCCTGCACAGTGCAGAGCTCAGAGTGCAGTGGGAGTTTCCCAGCGTAACTTTCACAGAACTGGGAAACCTGTTTTATCCAAGCATGTTGCAAATAATCAGATTATTTCAAGAACTGTGTCCCAGGCACACACTTTATCAAGAAGCACACGTTTTCCACGACCCAAAGCTGGCACACCCTGTCAGAGAGAAAAAGAAAACAATGCAGAGGATGGGAGCAACTTTGTGTGAGAGCAACCGACTGCACGCTGCCAAAGAAAAACAAAGCATGACCCACGCGAAACCAGACCCAGGGCAGGGGTTCCCCACAGTGGTTCTGAGGTTTCCAGCCCCCTGGAGCTCTGCAGGCCAGGAGCACACCCATGGCCCATGTGCCTGCCGGGACACAAAGCTGGGAATTATTAATTCCCGAGCAGATCTCCCGGCCACGCCGAGGGTCATTAAAGTCAATGGAACTTGCATCTCGTCAGCTTCCATCTGCACAGGGGGCTCTGCCCTAACGAGGAGCTGGAGGGGGGAGCAGGCTCCCCACTCAGCACTTGTCTGGTGTTAAATGCCCGTTGGAGGAAAACAAGAGTTGTGAATGGCTACAAAAATATATTGTGCTTTGATAGGAATCAAAAAAAGCCAAGGGAAGCATCCCCTGCCCCAAGTACTCCAAATGTCAACGCAAGTAACCCATGAAACAAAAATTAATATTCATCCCACTGCCAACACCTGCTTCACTACAATTTCCCAGAAAAAAATAATTATTTCTGTTGCATGCAGTAAAAGTAGGCAAGGTTAAATAAACCTTTTGAGCACAAAGACTTGCCCTCTATAGCAAGCAGCACTAGTTAAAAGAGTGGGGAATGGGTAAATTATTGTACCAAATGGCTGAGAATTAATCTCTGATGACTAGCTGCAATCTAACGAGGCATCTGTGTCCCAGGGAACCCGCAGTATGTCCCTGGCGGTATGTGCAGTGTGTAGAGTCTGCCTGGCATGCTTTGTCCTCTTTTGCAGGCAGCTTTTCGTCTCATTGTTCAGAATATCCTCATGCATCTGTGACGCGTGGAATGCATTCACACTAACAGACTTACTATTGTCTTCCCTCAGAAGCTTTGTCGAGCAAAGACTGCATCACGGTTCCTGATAATTATATTGCTTAATTAATCAAGACAAAAAAAATTTGCAAATCATTGCTCCGTTGCCAAGCAGGCAGATAAAAAATGAAAACAATACAAGCTGAAGCAATATAACAAAAGTAACAGCTATCTGATCAGAAATTCTTATATAATGAAGCTATTAATGCTAAATCGGTTAATGTTAACATTGCTCCAGGTGTCTCTACTTAGATGCAAACAAAAAGGCTAACATTATGTATATAAAAGGCCAAATGTTGCCATGGATTCTGTAACCTGATAGAGAGGACAGCCTTTTCATTTGATTAGGGAATGCAATTTAAATACCAGGGACTGAAGCCAAACAACAGACATTTCTCTCTGCAAGCCTCTTTCATTCACCCTGGGGTCAGTAGCTGGTGAACAAAAGGTCAGCCACACTTGCCCTGGAAATGTCTGGATTAATTTTATTACATTGTAATGGTTTGTACTTTAAATGTACGGATAACACTAAATTTCCAGTTAGCTATTATTCTTTCTGCCCGTTGGGTATTTTTGACTAATATGGAAGATGACATAGCTTTTCTCCATTGGTTCACAGAATTTTCAAGCATGTTCATAACACTGGGATCTGATTTTCCTGATAGAACATTAAAAGCTAAAATTCCCAAGAAGTAAATTGCAGAACTCAAAACCAAGTGTCGGAAAAATAACACAAATCAAGTTTGAAATGTCCACTGGCAAACAATTGGCTGCTAATGTAAAATAGATCTGCATTCACAACTCAAGAAGTATTGTGTACAGTTAGTAAACATGTTATCTGATGTATACATTTTTCCACAGCTGGTTATTCTCTTCAACAAATAATGCCCCTCATATAAGGGAAATGGCATTTATCACAATGATTACTTTTATAAAGTTTATTTAATACAGTTTTGCATCCATAATGTCCCTGCAAACATTTAAGGTAGCTTTTTTTTTATACATACATCCAGATGTACATACACACAACCCAACATTTTGCAAAGAAAAAAAATCCATTAATTAAAAAAAACAAAAGGCATTGAAAATGGGGTTGCATAGCAATTCTTTAAACAGAAAATACTGAGCTTCAAATACTTTGTTTGATATAAGGATATTCAAAGCCTACATCACCCCATTGAGTCAGATTACAACGATGGTCTCAAAATCATGTGAAGTTATGCACCATACCATATGTACAACAGTGACCCAGCCGTATGGGGTGAATTAATAGCAAATTAGGAACTTAAATCTTTATTATTTTGTTGTTGTTGCCTGACACTAAAAACTGACAATGATTTGAGATACCATTCTTTGTACAATAACTCCTATGAGGTGAGAATTCTGAAATACTTCCTGAAACACTAAGCATGAATATAAAAAGTTAGTAGCCATTTGAACTCCTATTAATAATTGTAGTTTTAAAACAAAAGGTCATTGCTCAGCATCCTTACACAGTGAGATGGACAGACTATGTTTCATATTTGCTGGAAAAACAACCCCAAACTCTAAACCCTGAGCTTTATTTAAGCAAGAAAACTGTTGGTCACTTGCACAGCACACAGAACAGACCCAATAAAGCAGCCAAAACATACCTCTGGTTTCTTCATTATCTCTATGAAAAACATGTGATTCTTCATGGGATAAATAACAATTAAAACATCTCCAAAGTCTGTGGGTATAATGCCTCTGCGGTAGTTCCTGGTGTGCTCAGACCAGACGATGTGAACCTCATCATTTCCCAAGTGACGAAGCTGCAACAGCAAATTGGCTCTTTATTAATCAGAGTGATAACAACAGTTTATGAGGGGTCATGGCTTACAAATTGAATTACAATGCTCAATAGTAGAAATATTTCATTAAAGAAAAAGTTAAAATATTGTTTTTCTCCAGTTGCTCATGAAAAGATCAGCTAAATAATTTGCTCCATTCAGCACACATTGTTGTCTGATGGCTTAATTAAGTCATTATCAAACTAGCCATTAGCACGATATGGTAATGTACAGTACCTACAATAATTTAAGATGGGGATCTGAATTTCTCTAACAAAACCCTAATCAAAGAAAATCATATTCCAGCTAAAATAAGGAAGCTGTCACAGAAACATTAAATGCCTTTACTCCTGTCAAGCAACTTCCCCTTGTGAACCACTGTTAGTGAATTTATTGTATTACAAACAGCTCTGTGCTGACTCTGTCTGGAGAGGACTTCTGTTTGAAAACATAAGCCAAATATCTGGGCAATGTGAGTGAAAGAACAACGGGAAATACTGTAGGATTTGCCTTTTTATTTGGAAACAGAGTTGCATAAAATATGGATAAAATCTAAGCATGCCATATACCAAGTGCATCGAGAAGCCCGTATGTTTGCTTTTTTATTGGAGGAACTGGAGGTGATCTAACAGATGGCAAAAAGTATTTGGCAATCACATACAAGCTACACACAATAGTTGCAACTGTAAGCTTTAAAGTTAAAATTTAATCCACATGCAGAAGGCCAGCACAAAGTATAAAGAGAATTTAAGTCCCGCTTAAAGCTTAAAAGACATCCCCGCCCCCCCTCCCCAATTTGATGCTGGCCCCTGGAACAATGTGCACAATACAGCTAACAAAGAAGCCAAAATGTAGCTCTGCCTTCTTTACTGTCTCTGTGGAGGGAAAAAAGAAGAAAGAAAAGAAAAAAGAAAAAAAAGGTAGTGATTTTAATTGGTAAATAACAACTGAGTAATCTCCACATGCCTTGTTTCAGCCTGTATTGCACACCTGTACTTCCTCCCTTCACAACCAGGTGAAGTCTCTACTGCACAAGTAGAAACTTTCATTCCTACATATTGGGTGGCAAATTGCACCCAAGTTATAAGAGAAGCATGGCAAAACCAGAAGACCTCATGAGAATCAGAAAGTTAATACCATGAACTTGCCTTTATTTTACTCTGCTGGAGTGTAAACTGTAAGCTAAGTTCCTGGAGTGACTTACATTCTTAGTTTATTTTTAATGAAACAGAAGGTACAGAGTTGTATTTTGTTTACACCTATGAAAACAGCATTTTTGGTCCTGCTTGAGGACAATAAACCATTTGTGTCTTACAAAAAATGGAAACATTAAGAGTACTATTGCTAGAGCTTTTTATATGGACAAAAATCAGTTCAAATCACTGCTCTCATGGTCATCCTGATTTCTGTGCACTCCCTTGTATTCTCTTATTTGCTCAGTAAAAATAAAGCAACACCCAACAAAATACCTATGTTGATAGTATCACAGTGCAGACTGGCACAGACAAAACTAAGCAGCAACTCACATTCAGTACAAAATCCTGACTTCACTTGCTGTGAGCAGATGCAGACAGGTCCCTTATAACCCATTAAAAGCCAGATGTAAAGTTTAGTCTTAAAAACCTCAAAAACCTGTCTAGCTACAAGATTTTGTGCACAACAGGTTACAGAGAGCAAAGCAAGGATGCAGGTGAGGCTGTTCCACCCTTGGGTGAAGCTGAGCTGTGAGTTTCTGTGCAAGGACCCAGCTCCCAGCAGTGACCGGTCCATGAGCAGTGCCCATCACTGCTCAGCCTGAACCCACAGCATCCTGACACTGCAGTGAGCCCTGGCACTGGCCTCACAGCACAGAGACAGCCACAGCAGTGTTATGTAGCAACATCTGCTTCAAAAAGCCCAACAGCCATATAGGGAAACAGAATTCTGTAAGGTAATGCAACTGTCTGGTGGGATGGGGCAATGCAAACTGCTCCTCATTCTGCAAAAACAAGGCATGACAAAAAGGTTCTGTGCTGCCTGGCCTCCTATTGCTTCCAGAGTGATAAACAGCACAAAACACCACAAGACCAGAAAACAAAATATGTCCAAAAACTGCTTCAGAGACCCTTTTTAAATCACAGGGATCTATTCTGATAATCAAATACTTTTCACACTGTTGAACCCACAAGCCCCTTTTACTTGTAACACATCCAAGACAACAAAATTTGGTAAAACAGGGAGAAGTTAGATCAACCAAGGCTTGTTGGGCTTGTTTGAGACAGGACATGATGCCTATGAGCTCAGAATCTTGCAAACATCCTTAGATAATAAATTCCTCCCTTTGCCACAATCCTCATGGCATGCTAGTAACTCATTTTAAAGCTGGAGTCCCATCTCCACTTTGCAGTCAAACATCCTGAGTCGTTGTGTTTGTAAGGCAAAACGTTACAAATACAAAATCGGTATTAATAAAAAATATTTGCTCTTGAAGGATCATTTCATTGATAAAAACCATTGTAATAATCTTATCTGTGACAACAAACCAGCTGCTGTTTTCCTGTATTCCTCATGCAAAGTAACAGCTGTGGGTAGCCCCAGTACCCTGAAGGACATGAATGAGTTTTGCTTAAAGGTCCAGAGCAACACAGATGATGAATTTGGAGCCCAAGTCCTGTGCTGTGCTCTCTCCAAGCCAATCAGGGGGCAAAAAAAAAAAGAAAAACTACACACACACAAAACTTTGGATTAATTAATTAGTTAAATAATCATAGAATGGTTTGAGTTGGAAGGGACCTTAAAGATCATCTAGTTCCAACTCCCCTGCACGGGAAAATCCCCAGGCAGCCAGGAAGTAACAGAGATACTTAAAAGCAAAACCAAACTACAGGCTAGCTCAGCCACAACTAGCCAGGTTTGTCAGCTTGTTGCTGACTTGAACCACTTCTCTGGGAACGCTGGGGGAAGGCAGCTCTTGGAGCTGCAACCGCTTCCCTCCCCAGGCAAGCCACAGCCACGGCTTTTCATCCTGCGGAGAAGCCCAGTGTTGCTGAGGTTAGGAATCCATGTTCCCAGCTCAGTGTCTCGGCCTGGGAGCTGGGTCAGTGTGCGGGCTCCGAGGAGCATCTCGCCGTGGCTGCTGGTACCTGGGGTGCGTTCCCCCAGCGCGGGAGCCGCCGGGCGCGGTGTCCCCTGCGCGGTGGCCAGGCTGCTCCCCGAGCACACCTCCTGGCCTGACCTCCTTTCCCTGCTAATTGCATTACCCAGCCAGCTGGCTCCAGAGAGCAGTCGTCTGCTTGACTGAAGAATTCCCGCTTTTGGGGAGGCACGGCTGCTACTTTTGCTAAGTAACAGTCGGGCCTGACATCCCCATTGTCTGGCTGACAGTGTACCCATCCTAAAATCTAAGTTTTATTTGTAAATTAACCAAGAAACTTCCTGCCAGAACAGTGCTGCCTGGAGACTGATAATGTGTGCCTTTCATTCCCTCTCACTCTTACTGTATCACTGCCAATTTGTTTTTCTGCTGCCCGCCAGCCCTAGGCTATAAAAGCCTTGTAAGACATAAGTGCAATTATAGTCCTGGAGTCAAATGAATTGGACAAATCCAATAGCACAGCTCTGTCCCCACTTTGCAAACCCCTACAGCAGTTAGATTAGCTGCTAAAAATCTAATCTAGCTCTAGCTAACAAATTTCTGCAGCGAAGGAGCAAGAGTTCAGTATGGGGTTGCAACCAGATTTCTGAATTGAAAAAGTTCTGCTGTGACAATGGAGAAGATGGAATAAATCACTAAAAAATTCTGCAGCTCATTTTTAAACCGTTAGGTGCAATTTATGTAGAACAAGATAGGGGACAGCAGGATGCTGTTACTGGATTGATTTTCATTTTTGCCAGAAGACAGCCAGATTTTAAAAAAAGTTTAGAACCAATGATGCTGAACCCTACTGCAGCAAAAGAGATCAGCTGAATTTTGATTATTCCACTAGAAAAGGGCTGAGACTTATTTGGAGAGTTTGTTAGTTTTTTGTTGGATTTTTTTTTTGAATGAGCAATATGTCAGCATATACTTCAAATAAAGGAATAATAACTGCAAATAACAACTGTTCTGCACAAAAATATGGGGCCAAACTCATCCTTGGTGGAAGTGCACTTATTCTTGTGAATTCATATCATAAATTAATTTATTCTCCTGTGTTCAGTAAAAATAAAGAAATGTAACACATTTAAGCAAAATTACTGCATCTGCTTAATTCCTCAGCCCACAGAATTTATGGCCTGCTGTACTTCTTCCTTGGCCAGCAGGTGGTAAGACCTTCTGTTCAGCTCTGGAGCTTGCAAGAGAAACACAGACTCCTTTTTGCCTGTCTGTAGGCAAGTAAGGCCCACAGAAACCACAAAGATGATATAAAGATTTCAGAGATAAGGATGACCTTAGATCCCAGACAGTATCTATGCAACCACAACTGATGGAAGCAGGGACAAACAAACAAAAAACAGTTGTGGCCCCCACTGTATGCTGACTGGGACCATGACAGAATTTTATCCTCCCAGTAGCCTTGTCCTCAGGCCTTCACCAGGCAGCTCACCATCTCAGCAGTGATGCTGCACCTGATCCTGGCTCTCTGAACCAGGTGTTGCAGAGCTCACAAGCATGGTACCAATGGGGGGAGGAATAAATACATATTCCTCCCGTTTAGTGTGCTGCAGGCAAGCACATGTTTCCTTTCAAGCACACACACCAGTTCTGGTCTGCACATGCAAAGGCTGCCAAAATCAACATGGCACTTTGGCAGTCAGAGGAATTTTGTTGCTAAAGCATCGAGGTACTTGCCTTTATGCATTTCAGTACATGGCTTCCACAGCAAAGATTCACAGGTCAAATTTCAAGAATTAGGAACTTTTAGGGTTGTAAGAGTACCTGCATGATGTTAAATACTGTCTTTAGAAATAGTTTAGGTATCCACTAATGCCCAAAAGACTGGTTTCAAATGCAGTGTAGTTCATCCATCAGCATTTTTCAAGAATTAGCAGTCTTGCAGAGATTTTACAGCACTTCTGAAATGCATCTTTTCCTCCACACTTAGCTGCAGTTTGGTAAAATTTGTTAAGAAGTCTGTGCTGATCTGCACAGAAATACATGCTTGCTTACAAAAGAACTGTGACAAATTAAATGAACCTGTTCTGTGCAGAAGCATGGAACCATGGAAAATTATAGGTTAAAAAAGACCTCTGGAAGTTGTCTGGTCCAACCCACTGCTTACAGCTCCTGAGGTCCATTAGGTTGCTCAGAGCTTTGTCCTTTACAGGAATACACAGTTTGAACCCTGCAGGGTTCCATTCCTATAGCAGATTTAAGTTTTTTTTTATGTCTTAAAGCAATTACTGTGTAGTATTCTCTGTGGATAATATGGGCTGGAGCTGGCCTTGTTTCCCAGCACTTCAAGAGTTGGGGACTGGCAACTACTAAATGCTTTTGCTTTTTATTTCACATGAAGAAGAAATTCTCTTCAAGCAAACATAGGGAAGACAATTAAATAGCATAACCAGACTCTCTAAATGTTTGTGTTAATCCCTAATGTGGGTGGGAATTAGGAAAATCTGTAAAATAGACTGCAATTAAAACCCATTTTTCCCTTGTGGTAGCTCTGTCAGACCGTGCTCTCTCCTCTCCCAGGTGGATATATTACTCAACAGCTAGAGGATATTTCACTGCCTTTGCTATTCTTCCACAAAATCCAGGAGCTATGACTTACAAGGGGGAAGATTAGACTGAAAGACCACGATTTGTTTAGGAAAAATAAGACTGGGATAGACATGGTAGCAGTTCTCAAGCATGAGTAAGTCTGGCTGCAAAATAATCTGTTTTTCCTACCCATGTGAAATAGTGTAAGACTAAATGGGCTTAAACTGAAGCAAAGGAGATGCCACAAGAAGTCTTCTCATATTATGAAAAGTAAGAGCCTAGGAATACATTGCCTAGGGAAATGGTAAAGGATTCATCACTGGAGTTTTTAACTAGCAGCTGGATAAATAGTGGCCAGAAACAATAAAAATACAGACAGTCCTACCTTGGCAGAGTGATGGAGACTATACAGCCTCTTAGTACCTATCATAGTCCTGCCTCCCTGCCCTAAAGGAATCAGGTTACAGGTTTTTCCACAGTAAATTCACAAATTTAAAGATGAGTTTCATACATAAAAAGAAACACTATTTTTTTCCTTTATTATTTTTTTTAATGACAGATATCTTAGTAAAAAAGAAAGGATCTAGCTTTACTATTAAATGCTGAGCAATTTTTTAGAACCATCAACCAGAAATGCCACCTTTTTATTTTGAGGAAAAGCACATGTTATTCTGAAACTAAATGGACAGTCACCCAGTAAATACAGTCACCCAGTGACATATTTATAGATCATTTTTAGAGCACAATAGTATCAAATGGCAGACTGGATGGCTGCAGCAGCATTAGAAGCACACATTAGCAACCTATGTAGGACGAGTTGCCAATTCTAATTAAAAAGGCAAAGATCTGGTATGCATCTAGAATCTTCTTTGACTCTAAGCAGCAGTTGGCAAGCAACATAATCTCAAATCACTCCTTGCTAGGAAAGACAAATGATTAAATACTGACACCAAGAAAATTTTGGGCTGGGTTCTGGCCATCTTTGAAGCAGAGTCTGCTTGTCAGAATTGTGAATAACTGGATAATGGCTTTAAATATCAGCTGGCTGCTTTTGGTACTGTGCTTGTCACTTCTCTTTCACTTCTTTTCTTTTCTGTTCCACAGTGGATGATTCATCTGTAAGGTTTTATTATGCTGCATTTGGTTGTTTTGTTCTACCAAACTACAACAGTTTTGGCAGGCAGACATCATACAAATGAAATTATTGCTAATATTATTACTAATGGTGGTATTTGAGGCTACCATGGAAATGTTAATTGTGTTTCAGAATCCAGAATTTAGATGCCATTTAATTCAGACAATGTAGCTGCAGAGCACCATGTGGCACAGCAGAGATGTCCTGCTAGCACCAGCTAGCACAACCTGTTTTGAGTTTAAACTTCAATTTAAGCACCTGAAGAGACTACAGACAACATTTTGAAATGCACAGCAAATTATTTACCTTTTTGGTCAGTGAATCATCTGAATCTGAGGGCATTCTTGTAGAGACATGAAAAATGATTTCCACAGTAGAGGTAGCATAATAGGGAGCAGTGAGTCCTGTGCTGCCATTGCGCTGCAGGCCGCCCATAAACCCACCGTGTGTTGAGAGATCAACCTGATTGATTGAAATCCATAATTAGAAGAAATCAGAAGACTGTTTAAGAATCAGTATTTATTTATCAACTGGTGAATTTATGACTCTAGAATTCTGTAGCCATCCCAGAGAAAGAGAAGTCTTCTCCTCTGGGCTTGTTATCTTTGCATTAGATCTGCCCATTTCCCATTCCTGTATCTGCCATTTACTAAAAGCAAACATCTCTAAGCAGTCATTATCTGTATGGCTTTTTCACCTTCCTTCCAGCAAAGAACAGCAATGCAACAGAAACATTCTGTCACAGGCTGCTGCTCTGGGGGCTCTGCCCTCTCACAGCACACACCACCAGAAATAAAGTGTAGAGAACACACAAACAACCAGAAAAATTGCAAAAGAAGTTGGAGATTTGTACAAATAGAAAAACCTTCAGAGAAATTACTCCAGAAGATTACTCAGAAGTGCCTCTCTGAAGACAAGCCTGTGTCTACAAGCTGGTTTGTTTTCCCAGCTACACCAGCCTGATGGTCCAACCTCTCCCTGCAGACCTTGTATCACTTAAATCCTTAAATATGAAACACAGCTACTTTCTGTTTCCACAACCCATAAATGTTCATGTCATTTAGGTTACTGACACACCATTTCAACAGTGCACAGTAAAACCAAACAAAGCAGTCCTGTGGGTGGGTATGTGGTCTGACCTTGTGGAGAGCTAATCAGAGCTAAAATTAAGGTCAAATTATGCTATAGCTCTTAATGATGCAGAAAGCAGGAAAGTCCACTGCAGCACCACCTGTCCATTAGAAACAGGAAGGATGCATTCATCCAGAAGCAGCGTGTGGATTTACAACCCTCTGCTAAAAAGGTGGTGTTATAAGTACTGCTAAATATTAGCATCCATTAAAATTTACCTTTTCCTTTTTATTTTTCTCTTGAGAATTAAAAACAGGCAGTGCTAAAGCGACTTGCTTTTCAATATGATAGCTTGCCTAAATTTAAGACTAGTACCTCCCAGCCTAGTCCAGCAACGAAATCTTCATATGCCTGGCTTCCCCTTGCATTGGACAGGATGGAGCATTTGTCCTCCTGTCCTTCTGCAATGTAGAACACTGCAATCTTGTGAGTTTCACGGCTGCAATCAGATACCAGAAGAAACAAGAGTTAAAGTTTCAGTTTCAAAAGTTTCTTTTATGCACAGAAACACATCACTCAATCGCAGAAATGTATTTTCATCATTTTTTTTCCCCACAGACACCACAGCTCAGAAAGCAGAGCCCAGGCTGCTCCTTCCCTGCATCAGCACAGGGAGTGATGAGCAAGTACCAATTACAGAGCTAATCGCTCACAGCTGTGCAACCTTCCAGAGACAGCACAACTGCTCAGGTGCTGATGGGAGCATCACAGAATTTTAATTATAGGGTGATATACGAGAAAGAAAAAATGTTGTTGACTTCCAGATCCTGGGTTGAGTTTTACAAGGCTGACAGTGACAGTTGGCTTCTTTGGAAACAAGCTGAGAGGATTTGGTATGAAAATTGTTGGGATATAAAGAAAATCAGAACTCCACAATGCTGCAGAAAATATTCAAATAGCTGGATGTCAAGTAATGAAAAATAAAACCTAATTTTCAGAACTCTATTCTGCCACTACATAACTGTAAAATAGTTCTATGGAGATTGCCCCTTGAAATACTGCTTTTGAGACAAGAGATCACCTTGCAGAAAAAAGTTCTTTGTGTGAGCTGAGCCAGGGTGGAATAGAATTTTGGAACTTCTTCCCTCATCTCCCAGATAAAGCAAACAAGAAATAGGTTGCCGTGTGGTATTATTTGCTACTAATTTTTACTGATTTTAATTCTATTTATACAGTGCCAATGAAAAAAACCTTGATTATTCAAGCTCTAGAACTCTACAGAAACAATCCATTTTTCATACAAATATTTGTACTGCTAGCACATAGAATTTTAATGAAGTTTGGGTTTTGGTGACATATTCATTCTTTCTTTGGAAACCCCATCTGTCAATGGTGTGTTCAGCAAACATCACCTACCATTGCCGGGAATCCAGATTTTTCAATTCTCGCAGTAATTTTGAGTTTTTCTTAAGAAGATGAAAGCTTTTTCTATAAATATATAAAAAAAAAAAGATTTGAAGGAAAATTCAGCACTATACAGACAGAGTATTTACTCACTCCAGTACCTAAAAGAAGGGAAACAAATTAGCATGTCTCAAACTATTTTTTAAAAATAATATTATAAAGAATCTACAGATGTCTATTTAAAATCATCACTGAGGCAGGTATATGCACAAGTTCAGAAGGATGATTACCACCCAGCTGTATAATTCTTACTTCCCTAAGTGGGCACAGGTGTGGGAGTACAATTGAGAAAAGTAAGAATACTGTCAATATGTTCTGAATCCTCTCTTCCTACCTTCTGTCCCAGGAGTTCATTCCCAAGTCATTTAGCAACAGCCGACAGAAGTAAAAAGAGGCCTGAGGTTCAGCAGGAGGTGGTTCTTCTTGACAGCCCACCTTCATACTGGAGTCAGAGCTGCACTCAAATATATACTCTTTTTCCTGGGCACTCTGCCTCAGCAGGGCTTCAGTGATGGCATTCTCTTGGTCACGGCTCATGCCAAAGGGTGGTGGTGAGGGCTCATTCAGCTTGCGCTGGGGATGCAGAAGGCATTCGGGACTGCTGCTCCCAATCTTTTCCAGCAACTGGTCAAGAGCATCTTCTCCTTCTTCCACCTGAGCAATGTCCTTCTGGGAAATGAAGTTGTGCTCAGGGTTGCCTGAGATGACAAAGGTGTTGGCTGAGCTCTGCCGGGGGAGGCAGCCCTCCAAAGGCCCATACAGTATTCTGCCATCCCAGGAGTACTTCCCAGAGATGTCTCTGACAATTACCCTGACGCTGGAGGGGGCTGCTGCTGGCTCAGTGTCTGCCTTCTTCTCTGCAGGGATTTGGAGGTAAGATATGAGAGTACTGTCATTAAAGACAAAGAGCTGCAGGTTGGGACTCCGGAAGACTTCAGAGGACAGCTCGGAAGACTCCACGTAGGAGTTGTCGTGGTTCTCACTAAGGAGACTGTGGAGAATAGCAGGGCCTCCGCTGAGCGGGTAGTGGCTCAGGTGATTCACCAGGTGAGCCATAACCATCCGTGCTGTTAAAGGTATCAACTCCAAATTCCTCCTTCTTTTTTCTAAAACAATCAATGAAAAGATGATACATCAGGAAGAGCAGAGAGAAGCAATCAGGAAAGAGCATCTGGCAAATTTCAGACAGCTGCTTATCTGTTCCCTTAATCCTTCCTGTTCAGGAAGATCTTCACAACCACTTCCCAAGAAATTCTACCTGTCACATATTTTTATTTTATTTTAGCTGTGACATTTAAACCTCTGTGACACGCAGGCCTCCATGTCCCACACAGTAAGGCCTGCACACCAGGCCCACCACACCTGCTGCCACACTACACTGTCCCCTGGCATGTCAAGGTGTTCCTCCTTATGGCACGTACCCCCACAGCCATCATAGCTAGAGAGGGACAGCTACAACCATCAGCCAACGCCTTCTGATCTTTACCATCACGGTGGTAAGGTTTGTTGTATGAGGCAGGAGGAGACTTTCTAGATCCCAAGATGTTCCCCTCGGAGCAGGCAAATTCATCAGTTATTTCATAAACCACTTGTGGTCTGCCAGGTACATGCTCCATGCTTACCCTCAGCAACAGTCAGCAGGTTGCCCAGATCCGTGGAGGAGTGGCACTGGGCAGGCTCGGAGCTCTTGACATTTCCCAGTGGCAAAAAGGGGTCATAATCACTGGAGGAGAGATCTGCCAGGCTCAGAACATAATGGCTCTGCTGAGTGTACGTAGAGGAGCCATTCACACAGCAGTGCAGGACCTACAAGCAGGCAAGGACACTGAAGGAGTGACAAAGTGCACATTGCAGCACCCACCTATTCAGTGAGGAGTCACCCACCAGAATTTTTACAGTGTGAAATCCAGGGCATGATACAAAAACCATCTATGTCTAAATGCAGCATTTTTAAAATAACACTTCTTGCTCTGATCTTGTTATCTTGATATTTTGCATATTTACCTTCTCATCTGTACAACTTCCACCCTCACTTTAAGAACTCATGATTTTCTACAGCTTGCTAAAAACACTTCTGTGCCTAACAGGAACTGTGAAAAGCATCTTTAAGCACCTAGACACAATAAATCAGGTTCATTCCTCATACTCACCCTGTAAATGTAGTCCAGTAAAGGTGCTTTGGATGCATGCTGATCTTCAAGAGCACCAGCAGACACTGGCTCCAGTAGCATTTTCATGGGCAGTGCCATACACCAGTCCAACAAGCAAAGCAGCAGTGAAACTATAAACTAAACAAAACCATATAACACAGTGTTTAGGTATATTCTACTAAATTCACACAAAATTAAAGGTATGAGCATGAAAGTTTAAATCTAACTCTGGTTCTAAGCGACTCACATGATAAATATCTCATACAGCACAAAGAAAGCAGGGAAACTGCTCTCTTCAGCAACATACCTTTTTATCTGCTTCCACAGAGGAGTACTCGGCACTCGGCAAAAGAAATGCAATAGTGGCCACAAGGATCTACATTAAAATAAACAAATTCCAGACAGACATCTAACTTTCGCTATAAAGACAGAGCACGATCTTCATTTGAACAGGGTATGAAAAGGTTAAATTCTCTCAGGAGCATCTAACTGCCCTTGCAATCAGTGTCCAAGTGAAATTAAAAGTTTTGCTGAGCATTTTGGAAATGAAGAAATACAAATGAGAGATGCCCTGGTCCTGTGACTACAGCAAGAACATCTCATAACAATTGCAGAAGAAAGAAAAAGTTAAAGTCACAGTCGGTCAAGTAAGGAATTAAGAAAATTTCCATGCAAACATTTTAAAGAAACTGACATACTTCAGTAATTTTTCTGGAGAGAGAGGCTTGGTACTTCTGAAGCTTTTGCCAATAAGAAACCAGCAGCTGAAGAACATCACAGGCTACTTGAGCTACTAGTTTATTAGAAAACTGGAAGAAAAAAGAAGATTATTAAAAGCCAAGTAAAACTTTCAGATATAACACAATGCATCCAGTTTTCCCACATCTTAAACTATTTTGTGTCTATGCAAACAATAGAAAATGTTACTGTTGCAAAATCTCACTGCCAGCATTAGGACACAGCAGCCCTGGCAGCAGCTATGTCATCTTGGTTTGCTCTGCTGTGGGAAGGGTCTTCAGGTACATAATCACATGCTATTTTTGCAAATATTTTGCACTTCTGTATAGGATACCCCCTTGGGGACACTGAAGACCTGTGAGACACTTCACAGGAACCATAAGGATCTGAACCATTCTCACTGAGTATAATGAGCCACTAATTAAAAACAATGGGAGACACTGTTTTGAAGGTGGCCAATGCCACATCACTAAGGCTATGCAGCTGTGTGTTAAGCAGCACCCTCTCAGAGCCTGAAGCAATGAAAAGACAAACCAGCAGACTGTGCTCCATATAGCCAGCAACTATGATAAAAAATAAGAAAACCGACTTTTACACAATTTTTATTGAGTACAGAGACTGTCACAGTAATACCTTCAGTGTCACACCTATGACATTGATGGCCTCCTTCACCTGGGGATGGTTTGTGCACTGCGCTAGCTCTTCACATATCCAAACTCCAAGGCCACAAATGGCTATGCATCTTTTTTAAAAGAAAAAGTGTTTTTGTCAGAAGTTTTAGAAGAAAAACGAGAAAAAATAAAAAGGAAAAAGAAATACACAAAGACTCAACCTCTCTTTTCCCTCTCTCAGACCACACAACAGGTCAGCACGTTCATGGCACGGAGTGAACCTTATCTCAATAGGGTCAAAGTGAGCAACTCATCCAACCAGGATCAAACCACCAGGCAGCAGCAACAGCTTAGTGAGTTGTTAAACAGCAGCAAGAAAGACTTTCCAGTTTTTTCTTTTACTCAGTATTTTACCTTGCAGCTTCACTTGGCTCCTCTGTAGCATTCTTCAATAAAATATTTATGAGGTAGCACTAAAATAACAACATAAATTAAAATAAGCATCTTTTTCATACATCTACTTTAAAGTTTTTGAATTTTTACATAGTTACAAGTGAAATATCTAATTCCCAGTCTTTTGTTAAAAGCATTTTTACTAACTGCCAATTTTGTCACAGGAGAAACACTTGACAATTACAGAGGGAATATAAAGGCCCTTATGGGTAAATCTAACTGACTTAAAATCATGTACAGGAAGCAAGATGGAAATTTGTTTTCAGAGCTGATGGGTTTTCACTAATTATGAATTGATCATTTGATAATAGAAACTATAGTGTGAGGAACTGGGAGTGGCACCCCAGCTGTACCTAACTTCATGCAGTGGGTCCATGTGGTGTCTCTGGGTAACTGAAAAGCAGAGGCTTGTGCAAGAGCAACCTTTTGGACAGGTTTCACCTGCAGGTGGTACTCCAGGTCACCTTTGATGGGTCTTTATGGGACGGTGAGTATGATTTTTTATTTTTTTTTCCCCAGCAAAAGTATTGCTGTGAAGGTGGTTCAATTACAAAGCTTTCCACCCAGCAAAACAATTAATGTCTCAAGGTGTTCTGCTGAATGTCATTCTTAGGGGAAAATAATTCCCTTAAGTTAATGGTTCTGTCTAATAGAGGAATTTTCTTAACATTTTTCTATAACACAAGTAAGGCAAAAAAGCCTCCCCTTATGCACACCCCACACCTCTTCCAGGACAAGCTAATATACACAGATACAATGAACAGACACTTTAAATAATACCACCAACATCATTTAATGAATTGACCTGACAGGCATCTGTCTGGAAAACATCGTATTTGATCAGAGGCAGTTCATTCTCCTTGAAAACAAACCGTGATTTGCAGTGTCTAAGCTGTGCTAATTTAACAGTGCATCTCAAGCAAAGCAATGCTTACCAAGTAAGTACATACACTGCGAGCAGTCGTGGGGTTTTGAGCAGGAGGAGGGATTTATTCTCTAAACAAATGCATGGTAAAAATGAAGTGACTTTCTAGTAAAAATGTTTGGCCACATAAGGATTTACAAATCAAAAGTGAGTTCACCTTCACATCTGAGGTTCCCACGATGATATCACCAGCTTCTGAGATGGGCCGCAAGAGTGGGATTTCTTGGTAGACATTTGGAAAGCAAACAAGAGAACCAAGGATGGTGTGAGCTTCCGAGCGGGGAGCCTGAAGAGGGAGAAGTAGACAAGAAAGGTTTCTTCATAAAATGAAGATGGCCTGAGCTATGAGGTAGTGTCTATCATCAGGAATACCAGATGTGCTGTACTGACTGCAGCACTGAACCTGCCCTGAGGAGCAGCTCTTCCTTTTCAAATGCAGCCAGAGCAGCATTAAAGCAGTGACCTACAGACACCTCTTTACCTATGCTTGTTGCTCTGCTCTTTTTCTGAGACCAAGCTTCTCCTCCAGAAGGAACCTGACCCTGCTCCTAAGCATGTTCTACATTTTTACTAACTCTTCTGTCATTACACAATCGAACTACTAGTGATTTGGTGTCAATAAAAAAATACAGAACAACCAAAAGAAAAGCTGAGTGGGAGTTTAAAGCACTAATCCAGCACTCTGATTAGCTGATTGTGTGACACAGAGGACAGTGAAATGCACTCAATCTTACTGTATACGTGATAAAAACACACAGAGATTCCTACTGTAATACAACCACCAAAAGAAATATGGCATGAGCTGTAAATGCATTAATTACTGCTATATCATCTTGTGTAGCTAGGTTTAATGCTTGTAGGAGAAATTTTCCAAGGAAAGTTGTGTTTTCATTTCTTATTATAGATTTAAGCTTTGGATCAATGATTAGGCTGATCAGTTTTTTAAAAAGAGATGTCAGAAAATTAGTAGCTGTAAAACTCCTCAAGGGACAATGGAAAAAGCACAGTGAGGCTCATCCTTTCAGTCCTGCTGAAACAGGAGAGGGCCACGTCCCTGCACAGGCCTGCCTGCTCAGCCCCACAAATGTCAAGAGCAGCAGTAAAAGCACTTGGCCAACACAGACAGAAAGGTCTCCCCTGAGCTGGTGCTTCGTGTGCAACAAAGCCTGCTTGCTTTCCCAGACCTTCACCCTTATTTTGGCTAGCCCATCACTCACTTGCTGTTTTACTCATCCTTCACTAATTTAATCATTTAGAGACACAGTTCTGTTAGTGTTGATATTTAATAAGAAATCCCACATTGCCAGGAGGGTTCCATATTTTCAGTATCTTCTTGCTGGAAAAAGCTGATGAGATTGTGAAATCCAAGTCCTGCTTTTAGCATGCTGCCACGCCAGCCGGGGATACGATTCCTCACACTTTGGCCTTTTGATGAAACACCTCTGCAATCCTAGCATGTCACCTTATCCTGCAATTTCACACATCAGCTGCCATGGTATCTGCCCCAGGAGCCCCGTCTGGCCTGGCACTAATGAGCCACCACCTGTTAGAGCAGAGCCATGCCGAGCTCGTTAGTGCTCACCTCCAGCAGGTCTGAGCTCAGCACCCTGGCTGCTGCAGAGATGAAGTCCCCAATCAGCACTGTGAAGCCAGGTAAGCCCAGGAAGAAAAACCAGGGTGGGCAGTGCCTGATGACGGTGTTCAAGATATCCTGAAAGAGAAGGTACTGTGAGAAGAAGAAGGAAAACCCTCGAACTAAAAGAGAGAGTTTGAGAAGATTTCAGTTTGTAATTCACCAGCCCCACAGGAACCAAGGTGCTAGTTCACAGAGCCACACAGCTCTATGTTTAACTGATCATCACAGAACAACCACCACTCTCCGCTGCAGATGCTTTTAGTAGGAAAAGTGCATTTTTGATTCTGGTAACACTGGTACTCTTGAACTCCTGTTAAAAACCCAAAACAAAGCAGACATCTATCCCTCTTCATGTCTACGCGTAAAAGAATTGCTCTCCTGTTAAATAAGACTTAGGATTCAAAACATTCAGACCATTAATCAGTTTAAAATGAAGCATTACCCCTCTCCACATGAGGCACTTCCCAAAGTCACATTACTCAAAACCCTAAAGCATGAGGTGACACAAAGGACTGGCAGCACCTGACTGCTCCTGCAGGAGGAGCTGACTGCCGGCAGTCCCGGGCAGCTGCAGCTGCTCACCACTGCGGGGATGCTCCAGCCCCCGGGGGGGTGGATTTCACTATTCTGGATAGCTGCAAAATGCAGAGATGCCACATGCAAGGAGTGATCATACACAGCACAGCTCCACAGATAAATCCATGCTACCCAGATTACTGTAGGTCGCTCCTCTAAATGATTAAGATAGCAAATATAGATAAGCCTTGGGAAAAAGTGCTTTGCTGAACTTTAGAAGGAACAGGGGCTTTTTGATTTTTAAGAGGCAGCACTACATGTAACAGCCCACCAGCCACAGCTTTACTCATTAGTATCCTGTGACACAGAACCCTTCTGAGATAAGCATTGCATCTCTAATCCTTCCACGTTTGAATTCATCGCAGTCTCTCCAAATCGGAACAAAGTTCCTGTATTTGAGTTAAGATTTCCTTCCTACAAGATTTCAGCAGGTTTAAAATTAGGCACAAAATCCATAAAATCCTTACCTGCAACATCACATTTGCTGAAGAATCAGATAAAGCTATATCTGTATTGAGTAGAAAATTATTTTTCATCTTAATAAAATCTCAAAGATGCAAAGGAAAACCATGTTCAGTGTCCATCTTTGCTGGTTTTATGATTTGCAAAGGAAGGCTTAAACTTAAATGGAATCAGAGACCATTTCCATATGCTCCATTTCTACATCAGAAACTAAAAATGTCAAATTCATTTTCCTCTACATGAAGATACGCTTTAACTACACCATTATTTTCTCAAAAGACTAATAAACACCAGGACAGAACCTGCTTAGTGTTCCTCTAAGTATTTACAGCAGTAACATTCTAACATAACTGTGTTATATTTCAAATCAATAAGATCAGTTTTTAACATAGTAGCAAATAATGCTTTTGCTTTCCTGAATAAGCTAAAATGCCACTTGAGTTAATGTTTAAACTAGTTTTAATCACTTCCTTTGATACATTTTAAAGTCAATATCAGTCAATGCAAACATTCAAAAAGAGAGCAGATGGATGCAGCAGCTCATAAAGCGGGTGGTAAACTCCTGCCTGGGGCAGAACAAAAACCCCACCTTTTTATAATTAAGGGTCTGATTAATGCACCGGGCTCCTCGCAGCACAACACACCTGTAATTACCCACAGAGCCAGGTACTGGGAGGTCTTTGGCGTCGGAATAATTGGGCATCAAGCTCCAGGGCAGCAGATGGGAGTACACTTGTGTTGACATATGCCACAATAAAGGAGCCCGTGCTAACCTGGCCTGAAAGGTACACGGAGGAAGTGCAGAGACCTGCTGCAAACAACTGCCCCAGCTCCTCTCCTGGCTCCTTCAGTCCCATCTGTTAAACACCACTGTAATCATCAGCCCCATCGCTGGCTCTGAGCTGTGGTGGCTGTGCAGAGCACTGAGGAAATGTGGATAAGAAAGTTCCTGCAAAGCCATCGCTTTAACACATGAGCATCTGTGAGCTGACAGCACAGCATAACTAACACGACTTTAACAAGTGCTGGGACAGCACACACAGCCCAAAAAGCTCTGACAACATGCCTGCACAAATCTATACTTGATACCACTGAAAAAATCAATTACTGCTCACAAGAAACCTTTGAAAAACTTATTTTGAAAAGCTAATGAAAAAATCCTTCATTTCCCATTGTAGCTTCAGCCACTCAATTCCCAGCACAGGGTGTGTGGTGGGGTGATACAACACACAGCTGTTGGGAGTGATGTACCACTGCACCAGAGCCCAAACCCAACTGTGGTCAGCCCAGCTTGCAGTAGTTACCACTGCAATTTCCCATCTCAGGCACTCCAGGACAAATTTCTGATAGTTTGAGTGACTCCATTTACATTCATACGAGGCAGAAGAGGTCCTGACTGCAATGCTGCTGTCCTGCTGGAGCTCAGTTCAGACAGAACAGCCAGGACAGAACCCACAGCCAGGGCAGGTGGCTCCAGGTACAACCTGAGAGTTCTCTCCCTCTCCCCAGCCAGCACACCTTCCTGCACAACAGCAGCCAGGCAGCTCCACGCAGTAATTCAGTAGCATTGCCAGCTTATCAGAGGAGTCAGGCTTATGAGAAAGAGACCAAGTGAGAACATATGTCTTATCAGTGATCTTGCAAAAATCAGGTAATTCAAACAGAGGCAAGTTGTTTCCTTCCCTTCAGAGCACTGCTCTATAAATGTAAACTGTCCAGCAGCTTACAGCCTAGTAAATGAATCACTTTAATTGAATGCTATGTACACAGTAACTGGAAAAACACAAGCAATAAGAAAAACATA
Organism: Florisuga fusca; assembly: GCA_038090715.1. Taxonomy (NCBI): domain Eukaryota; kingdom Metazoa; phylum Chordata; class Aves; order Apodiformes; family Trochilidae; genus Florisuga; species Florisuga fusca. The sequence goes on from JAAWXA010000043.1 coordinate 485,888, forward strand.
TGGTGATGGCAATAGAAATTGGTTTACTCATTCTGTGTGGTGTTGCTTCTTTACTTCTTTCATAATTGACCTTTAGAACGATAAATGTGTAAAATAATTTTGGTTTATTATGGCTCCAAACCTTTCAGCAATTACACAAAATGAAAATTTAAAAGGAAGTATTCATTCTGGAAGCATTTCCATTGTTTACATAATTGCACAGCTATAATTTAGTGTTCATGTTGTTAAAGAAAAGTGAAAAAAAGGACCATTATGGACTATTTCAATTCAAAATGATGCTCTGTAGTGTTAGAAATGGGAAGGAGTGGAGAGGAAGCAGCAATCACATGCATGTCCTTCCCAAATGCATTAACCCTATAAATGGCATAATATTTCAGTATAGGTTAATCCAGTAATACAAATAGTAAGGTCATAAACATCTACAGAGTAAGTGAAAAAAATTTATGCAAGTTCACTGAAAGGTCAATTACAAAAATATTCTTCACCTAATTTTTGCTCAAGCTTTTGCAGCTTACAGGTGTAACCAAATAGCCTGCCATCTGCCTTCATCACGTTTCCAATTGTCCCTCAACAGGAACAACATGGATTTTTCACTTAAAGTTCACTCTGTTCTTCACCAAGAGACACCTCATTAGGGGCTGAAATTTACAGCATGGGCAAGATTATGAATTTACACAAGTGGTAAATCCTTCGTGGTTTGTCTTAAAGGAACAAATGCTTCCATTTATGTATTCCAAGTTTTAGCAAGCATTACATTTCAGGCAAGGGTTATCTTTCAAAAAAATTATTCCAGTAAAAATATTGACTATTTTGACACCCTCAGAAAGCACAGGACTGGGGTGCTGAGAAAGCTCAGCACTGCCACATTGGTTTTGTATGATCCGAGACCTCGCAGAGGTCCTGACACAGGCATTCAGGCAGAATGTGTGCCCCCATTTTGTACTTCATGGGGGCTTTGATAAAGTGCTTACAGACAGCAAGTAGAGACAAAATACAACTACAAGGTCTCACATGAAATCCTGCACACCCTTCTGCTCAGGACAAGTTGGGAGTGCTGTAGAAAAATAGCTGCTGAGATTGATTGGAAGAAGGGGAGAACCGGGTAATGCTGATTGTAGGAGCATATGAGGGAGATTAAAAGAGGGAGAAAATCACAGTAGTCATTGTAAGACAGTCGTAAGAAATGAAAATATGGGAATCTAAGCCCTACTAGGCTATTATGATTATATTCTTTTAAATGGCAGTCTGGAAAGGAATCTAAAATGACATGGTTTTTGAAACACTGTTCAACTAAGAGTCATGTGCAATATAATCAGGCAGAAATCTGGGCAAGAAGTACTTATTCCCAAACATAGGAAAGCAGAGCTGCTCATCTCTTGTACCTCTGGAAGACAATGCTCTACCCAGCTAATGCCTGAGCAGTCCAGAAGTTGTACACCACTCCTCACCATTGAATAAGAACTTAAGGGGCAGATAGAAAAGCCAACAAGTATCATTATTATTTTTTTAAACTTCAGACCAGTGGTAATACTAACAGGTAATCAATATGGGTTCTCTGGTAGCAGCTCTACTAAAAAATGCTTCATCTGACAAATCAGTCATCTCTCACACAGAGCTACAGTCAGTGTTTCTACACAAGCTCAGTACATAACTGGTGCAGCTTCCTTTACATAAATTAGCTACAGTGTATTTTAAACAAATTAGGAGGCTTACAGAAAAGCATAACTTGCATTAGTATCTCACCATCTATAGAGTATTTCACCCAAGTCATCCTTTCACAACTAAAAGGAATTGAAAACAGCTAAAAACATATCTGTTAACTCCTCTGTCTACAGCTGGGGTGTGTTCTGTGGGCAGCCCAGTCTGCATGTACTGAAATTTAATCACCAAGGACATCTGTCAGCTCATTTGGATTTGGGCTTTCTTTTTTTTTCTTCCATACTTAAAGTTTGCTCTGCCCTTAACATCACTAAACTAAAAATAGTCATCAGCACAGTCTCTTTTCCTATTAGCTGTCCTTTCTACAGAGAATTTCTGAATTTTACACTTTTTATTATGTTCCTTACTATCTTCTAATAGATAGGTGCCCTGACAAGCCAGTATAATTGTACATTGATTAAACTTAATGGTTAAAACTCACTTCAAAAGTCAGGAATATAACTAACTTTCCAGATAACCTCTGACTACTGGACAAAACCTTACTGGCATGTGATGTCACTGGGTGACACTGGACTAACTGGACACTGATGCTAAAGCTCTGGTAGTAGGGTGAGACTTTCTAAAATGATGACACTAAAACAGCTGAGGGTTTAAAAGTTAAAAAATGTTGAAAGCCTATGTGTTCTTTTGCAGCCTAGATACAAGGTAGGCACCAACTTGCATGGAATTCTCTTCTCAAACCAAGAGTGCAGATTTAGACAGAAAAAAATCCACAAAGTTTTAGAAAACCACCTGTAATCTGGACCAAAAGGACCAGAACTGAAGAATCAGAAATTCCTCTCAATAGTTGGTTTTCTGAGAAGGGGGCTGAATAGTACTATTTTGGAATCACAATTTGGTACTTTTGTTCTTCAGCAAAAACAATGAAGCCATGAGGCAAGGAGATGCTCATGTACCTTTTCAACTTCATAGAGCAAAAATAACTTCAACAGTAAGCAACCAGTAGCAAAAATGAAGTACACTTCCTTTCCTGGTTCAAGTAGTTGAAAAGTTTGTGTGTTGTACTATTAGACTTTGGTTTGATTTTAAAAGCTGTATTTATTGTCCAAATCATGACACATAGAGCTGTAATCCCTGGAATGGGGTTCTTCACCCATCAGTCTCATCTGGCAGCATAAGGCACCTCTTCCTCCCCAGACAGCAAAAGACTATCCTATGGCACCTTCTAAAAATCACACCCCAAGAACACTTCATGGTTTTCTATAATCTAGACAAGAAGTTAAAGCAAGCATAGATGAACCACCTTCACTACCTGTATGGAATGGCAGTGAATGTCCAAACCTCCTTTCCTTTAATGCTGGAGGTCTGGGAGGGGAGGGGATGAGCCCAACTGCATTTCAGTCAGAAGAAGGGAAGGAAAAAAACCCCAGACATACTATAGCAGAGAAATGTCCACTGCTTTGAGCACACAGGAGGAGAATCACCATCCCCCAGACAGTCACTTGGCCCCCCCTCAAGCTGGAAGCAATGACAAGGCCAGGCTGAGCCTGACTCCCTACTGCTGCTGACACAGTGACCTCCCCCACCTGACAAGGTGATGCAATTGCTGCACAGGATTGTTCACTTCATCACACAGAGATGTTTGTTGTTGAGACACTTCCACATGGACAAATTAGATGCAGCTCATTACTTCACTAGCTCCTTTCTCATCTCCTAAGCTAATTGCTACATCTGGAACTCAGCGTGCCACAGGAGGTTTCTATAGAATAAACCCTTACACTGCTCTTTTATGCACCCCAGGAGACAAGCCTCCACAGTTTGGATGCACTTGCCAGGAAGAACACTGTCCTAATTCCTAACCATGGTAGGAGATGTATTATTTTGGTTTTCCATCAACACCAAAATCCACACAAAACAGCAGAAATTTTGAATGCTCATATCCCTTGAGGTGAGGAGTGGAAAGAGAAATGTATTTCAAACAGAACATGGTAACTAAAACACTGACAACCACAGGTGAAGAGGCTTCTGAAGCAGCCACTGTCATCTCCTGGGTAGCTCTACCTTTCTGTTGCTTTCCCCCAGAAATTTCAAAGCTGTGCACAAGAAATTCCCCCATGAGAACCACCTCCTTTCTCCTGTTCATGTGCCTTAAGAGTGAGAAATTTATGCTTGTACTTAGCAAACAAAACAAAAGTGTGCTAAAAAAAATGCACTAAAATTTATTTTGGTGTGCAACACTTTGATTCCTAGAAACCATGCTTTCAAGGAGGGGAAGATTCTGCAGTGTAATGAAGAACTAGGACCTGTGTTCAGCAACCCTTGTGCCCCATGGTATCACACTCCCTTTTATAAGAAGTTTATCAGGTAATAGCACATACCAAAAATCTCCCAACCAGCCCTGGTGCTGTGTGGTGGACATTGTCATCATTATCCTGCTTCTTACAGGAAGCTGTCAGACACCTCACACTTTATGTTTTGCTAATATTTGCAGGTACCAGAGGAGGTAGCTCTGCCTCATCCAACACAACCCTGTGTTTGTGGTTACTCTCAGCACACAAACTGCATCAGTCTCAGAACCCATCAAGCTCCTTGGCACTACTCATACTGGAGGTACAGAAACAGGTATAAGGGACATGCTTCATATCAACATGCAGCATGAGAATCCAAACTCCAAGGCACCAGGAACTGACACCTCAACCAGCTCCATAGCTAAGGACAGCAAAACTGAAAGGGAAGCAACATGACAAAAAAAACACCAAACAACCTTATGGTCAAGTGTGCCACCATGAGGCTAAAAAAGCCAAACCAAGAGAGGTGAGGAAGAACAAAAGAGCAGCAGCAGTGTGCAAAATATCTGGGAGAGCCTGGACTGATGTGCAGCATGGGGCTTCCCTCTGCAGTTTTCACATCTTTATCTGCTTTAACTTCTGTATTCTAACTCTGCACAAGGACTAAAACCCTAGCACAGCAGCAAGAAGCTTAAAATCTGTGGAACTGTTATTACCACCAAACCCCAATAAAAAAGGTAAAATCTCCCAGTTCCTATGTAGGAAATACAACTTCTCCAGGAAGCAGTCAGATATCAAAAAAATAGATTATCCCCTTAGCTTAAGAACTGAACACCTCTGTCCACTTCAAGGAAATGTGTAGATGAAAACTACTTAAGTCTTTAAATTATTGACACTTCACACCCCTAGGACCCTGTGTTGGCAGCGGCTGCTATACAGATTCCAGGGTCTTTGTGTTTTCAAATACAAAAATGAATTATTTTTTTAAAAATCCAGTCTACATCAGGCATTGAAGTTTTATTGAGTTTTTTTGAGTTTGTGTTTTATGTGAAAGGCTTTACACAGGGGTCTGTGTGCCCTCTGCTGGTGTCCACAGCACAGCTCCAGGTATTGCTTTCATTTGACTATTTTAAGGAATAAAAAATTGCTACAAAAACTCATTCCTATAAAAACATGGAGATATTTTTAGCTATTCTGTCATGTCTAATCAGTTTTCTCATAGTTTTGATGGGTATGTAGCTGTTTTGCACAACAATCTTCTTACATCTTGATAAAGGCTTTTCCTTATGTCTCACTGAACACTATCATTTAGGCCAACCCAGGACACAGGGACCTAGAAACATTTATCCACAGGAACAGAATGTTTTGGCAGCACCTCTTGGTTAGTGATAACATTCTGCCTGTTATCCCTTCAGTCCCCTTTGCACCAGTCAAAAAGAGCTGGTGTGACACTCTTAAACACCCCCTGAAGGACTAATCTTGACAAGAGAAAAGTCTGGAGAGGACAATATAAATTATAATTTTTGAGGATGTCTTTGCAAGTAGTGGCACAGAGCTCCCAAAAGGGCATGCTGAAAGCAGACAATGATCATGCAAGTAAGTAGTTAGGACTAAATGTAATCTAAAGAGAGGTCCAGCCCAGGCTACATGGGCTAACTTCATGCAACAAATGGTGCAAAGCATTGCTTCCTTTCTGCTTCAGATATGAAAATACAGACATTTCCACCAGCACCCAGTCATAAAAGTAATTTATCAGGTAAAGGTTGTACCTGGTCTTCACTTGTCAAGCCAAGGTGCATCACAAAATAAAAATGAACCAGGAAATCAGAATTTGGCAGAACATCCTGCCGCCGGGTCATCATAGCACAGATCAGCCTGTATGCCTGGAGTTTGCCTTCCTTATACTCATTTGGCAGGGTGGTTGCCTGGAAAGAGCAAAAACATTATTATTTTTTTTTTAGTAGCCAGCTAATGCAAAACTGTACCTTCAGCAGATTTTCCATAAAGCAAATCCATGTGTTTTTTAAAATAGATTTGAGTCCAAATAGCCTTTGGAGGGTATTTTGTCTTCTTAGCCAGCAGTAATTGTAAAGTACAAAAATAATGCAACTAGACTTGCCCACATTCAGTACCAATGCAGATGAAAATACTAATGTGGGAAAAATTGAGAAATAACTCACCTTGAATAACCATGAAGCAAATATTCTGAGAGGAGGAATTAAGACAGGAGGAGAGGGGGTGGACTGGTTGTCCACACTGATGGCAAGGTTGTCCCGTATCTAAGGTTTTTAAAAGGAGAGAGTTAATTAAACTGACAAGTTACTTTATTAATGCACTTTGTTTCATATTATTGCTTTTTCATTTTATTTTATGCATTGTACAGAGCTCCTGTTTAAGTCAAAACTACCAGGAAAGCTTGTTGTATAGTGCTTGCCCCTGGCCAAAGTAAATATTACCACGGCAGGACATTCCATGGGCCCCTACACCAAATAATGTGTGCAGTGTTCTCTTCTATACCTCTGTTTTCTTTGCTACTGTTTGCTTACCCCATTTAAACTAACTAATCTACATTCTCATGACTGAAAATGAACAGTCACTATTGGAGATATCTACAGGAAAACACACAAAATTAGCTTTAAGACAGAATCCTCCAAATGTCATGCTCCTGTTGCAGATACTAACACTAAATCAATTTTAATAATAATGTTTACAGCAAAAGAAAAATCAAAATCATTAGATGTCAGCATCATGTACAATACCTTTGCAAGTTTAAACCACAACTCATAAAGATACCCGAAAACTTTTGCATGGATTTTAGGTGACTGTATATTGTTCACATCTCCAAGAATTCCCAAGATCCTCCTCCATAACACTGCAGCAGAATCAGGATGCCAACCGATGAGGCTTCCACCAGCAATGATACTGCAGTCATCAGCAAGGAATTCACTACTGTCTGTAAATTTGAAAAAGTTCCATTTCCATTAATTAGAAATGCAGTGTAGGCATTAATTTGGTCAATAAAATAGAAGCATAACTCCTTCTGACCATCTTCCACCACAAAAGCATTCTTTCCCACCATACTCTCTCTCTCTTTTTCACTGATCCAACTAGCACATGAATCAAAGAAAAAACTCACAGAAAATGTAGGGTAAAGGACCTTCCTTTTATTGATAAGCCACCTATGGATCAGTAGATCAGTTTTACATCAGACAAACTACCCCTACTCTAGGTTGTGGTGGTCCTTTTTTTTTTTAGCAGGGATGCAAATATAGTTAAATGGAACATTCATGTACTCTCAGAGACTTAGTCAATCAATAAGTGGCTTGTACAGGTAATATTTCTATTTATAGAAATCAATTACCTGGAAATGGAGCTGAAAAAACATGCAGTACTAGTAATGCAGAATCTGCTCAGACATGATCATTTACACAGAAGCAAGACACTGTAGCAGGCTAAGGGAGCACAAGTGTCAGCTATGACATCTCAGCTGATCAGGAGTTTGACATAGTAAGCAACCCAAATGTTTTGAACTGTGTGGATCACCATTTAGTGCACTTATCTTCACTCTGATCATCCAAACTGCTTAAACTCTGGGCACTCAAATCTCATTTTGAATAAGCATGATGAATAAAACTTGATGAAAATGTGAAACAAAACATACTGAACTGTACCAACTCCTTTTTGAGATAATCTGAAATAATAAAAACATTTTTATGGACTACAGGTACCTGTTAAATTTGCAGTGTCTGAGGGACTAAGCTGAAGCCAGCGAGGTGCATCAGGATCCACACAAACATCTGCTGAGGCATTAACTTCATGGTCATCTTCAGCAGCTTGCCAGGGGATCAGTGCAATCTCCACTTCATTATTATAGCCCATGGATGTGTCACTGCTAACACTTTCACCTACAGCAAGAGGGGGATTCAGCAAGATCACAAACCCTCTTTTTGGAGACTACATTAGCAAAGCAAGATGAGTAAAGAGTTAAATATATCTGTAACAAGACAAAATTATGACACTGATTTCAACTGCTACACTTAAGAAAAATACTGGAACTTACTTTTTTCTCTCTCTCTGTAATTTCCATGTGCCTGCTGCAAGTCTGCCTTCAAATCTAACTCAGCTGTACTACTGCTTCTTTGTACCAGTACCTGCAGAGAAAAAAAAGCTTATCTCAGCTTATTACAGTCTGGAGAATTAAATCACAGTTTAGCAAATCTGAGATGCACACACAGTTATGAGAAATTACTACTCAGGATATTTTGATGAATATTTAGACAACTCAAACATCTTTAAAAGCTTTAATGAAACCATAATGCCTTCAGCTTCAGTTTTTATCCTTCCTTTCTTAAACTCAGTTTTCACACCAAGAAGCAGGAATTTTTACTTATGCTTTTCCACAAATCAGACTAGACTTTCCTTCCTTTTTGAGACACTTTGTTATCCCTGAAGCAATTAATAAAAGCACTGCAGAAAGCATCTCATCTCTCCTTTCTAGAGCTCAGTGTTAGTGGTACTTTCAGTACAGATGTATGGGCAAGCCAAGGCCAAACCTGCACTATACTACCACAAAGATGATCAGCCTCACTCATTTATTGTTTCTACTGTTTATTCAAAAGTGGCATTAAAAATTCACAAAGCTTGCCTGTCCTAATGTTAACTTACACAAACCTCTGCAATGCATATCTGGGAATACAAACTGAAGGAACTATTTCCCAAGCACTTTAAACCATCAAACATTAATCTCAGGATACTGTAGCCCTATGACCGTGAATTATTTATATAAAACGTTAAGAACTTCTTGTTTCTATTTAATATTAAAAAGCACAAAAGTCTTGTGTAAGACTAGAATATAGACAGTTACACCAAACTGCCTGAGCTGCAGACACAGGATGATTGTACCAAACAGCACATGAACAGCTGCAGCTCAATTCCAGATCCACACCAGAAATGTGAGGAATGATTTTTCATGCTTTCAGTAGCTACAGATTCTAAACAGTAAAAAGCATCTGATCAAAAATAATCCACTTTTTAATTAACTGATTTAATTAAATTATTAAAGTAATTAAAAAATTAAAAATAATTCTACTGTTAGAATCTTATCAATAATCACTTTTTTTTGCCTTACTTGCTCAGCTTCATGTTCCTTCTTCATATATCTCTTACTTTCCTGAAGTGATTTGGAGTCTGAAGAAGATAAATTATGAGAGCTTCCAGACTTTTTACCTAGAAATTTTACAAAGCGAAGGTAAAATACAGATATTTCTAGGACCAAAGTACATAACAAATTATGTGAAAACTTCAATTAGCTTAGATAAACACTTCTTACATTTAAAGCATATATGTATATTTTTATATACATTATATAAAAAACTATGTATATATTTATATACACCAAAGACAGAATACATGATGTCTTGAAAAATCCTTCATCAGCACAACACACATGTAGGAACAGAGTAGAACTGTTAGCCTGCTTGCACAAAATTTAAATGCAAGCCAGATTAAAAGGGAATTTTCAAGAGTTGCATTTAAAATGCATACACTCAAAATTTCCAGTTTTAACTGCCATGCTTTGTAAAAGCTCACGTCCTGCATTTGTGGTAACTTTTTGAGAACAGTTCTTTTAGCAAGGAAATAAGGAACTACTAAGGAAATAAGATAAAAACCATTTGAGAGCAGAACTGGAAACCAAGGTAGCATTTACAAACAAGTCTGAACAAGTCTCAACACTTTTTTCAGAAGTGTATTGCTAGATTTTATCACAATTACCTTGGAAAAAATCAGATGGCAACTGATCAGCAATATCTGAAGTGCTGCTGCTTCGAGTTAGTTGCTGGTCTTGGTCTGCAAACAGGCCTGTAGCTTCTGTTCCTGTTGAATTTTCCAGCTGTTGAGATTCTTCAACTTCTGTTGATTTAATTAAAAACCATAATCTTTGTATGACCTCAGAATTAAATACACATGTGAACTCCTCGCTCAAGAAATCAATACAAAAAAGTGACCCATTCAAGTATTTTAAGCCACCAGGTTACAAAGCCAGAAGGCAACTCCCAGTTACAGAATTAAAACTTCAGTTTTACTAAATATCCTTAGAAAAAATTCTAATGTTCAGAAAGAGATGTCTGATCAGTGTAAGTGCTAAAGGGTCTAGAAAAAGGACAGATCTTATTCTGGGGGTTGGGACTGTACAAGGAAGGGCAGCAGGATGCCAGGTGAACAAATCTGGTTTTCAGTACTAGAGACCCAAACTAGACCCTGTTTGTTCTGGAAAGTGGGACAATAGAGGAGAGATAACAAACTACTACAAATGCAGAGTGCAGAAAAGACAACTGTGCTTACTGAGATTTCCTCCAGAAAGAGGGGAAGGGCAGAATAAAAAAGGCAACAATTCACATAGAGTGAAAAATGGAACTGAGCTACACATGATTCATGCTTAGTTTGTGAGGACAAACCAAATCATGCAGCTTTTTTGCTGTCACTGAACATGAGAAACAAAAGCAGGAGAGGGGCATGAAAATTCAGGTGAGAAAATAAATTGACATATTTACTGACCTCCAAGGATCACTTTAAATGTCTTACAGAAAGCAATAAAATAGAATAATAAATCATTTCTTTTAAAAAAAAGCTTTTCTTTTAGGTCAATGTCCATATTCAGTAGCTAAAACAATTTCAGTGTTACAGCTGAGGAGTACTGTAAGCAGCATGAGATGAAAAAACACTACAGATATTTCACAGAACAGGAATCCCTGGAGAACCATAATGCACCACACCCAAAATACTCTTGCTGCTGCAACTAACAACTCTAGTTAGGGTTCAGGAGTCAGAAATCCCTCCCAAGACAAAGTCAGAAGGTGACAGTCTGATTTTCAGAGTTAACAAGCTGGAAACAAACAAAAAGAAAGGCAAGTCTGCTAACAGGACAGAAATCTGTCTAGTTCCACACAGATGTTGTGGCCAGGAGCCCTACAACAAATCAGATTTGTGTTCTTGGGCCACCACATCTGCTTTCAACAGCTGTACCTGGGTACCAGTACAGAATTCAGTTCAGAAGCTGCATGCTTAGGATTTGTTCCAGCTCGATTTATCACAACTGCAAGTTCCTCAGGACAAGATTATATCAAAAACAAGAAAAAAGTTTACTACACTTTTGAGCAAAAATATGCCCCTTTTAGTCCAAATAGCCTCTAAAATTCCCATATCTGGATTGCTGCCTTTAGCTTTTTGCATTCCTAGCCCCTGGTATATTTGGTTTGCACTATATGGAAACTTTAACAACTGCTTGGAAACCTTTAACAAATTAAGTACTTGAAAGCATGAATTTTTTTTTATTAAGAGATTAAAATCAATTTTACATTTGTTGCTAAGGAATATAATTTTAATTGTAATTCATAATAAACTTCAATATTAGACAAAAACTGCACTGCTTGCAGTACTACAAACATTTTAAGGGAAATCAAACACTATCTGACAACGAAGAGGCACAGGCAAAGCTTTTAGATTTGCTCTTGGAATCAATAATTACATGAAGAATTCTTTAGAAGAAAAAAACCAAATTTGTAAGCACTTGTTACTGAATGTAACACAGACTGACTGAGGTTTTCCTTTAGAATCATACAGCCCAACCAAGTGCATTTCTTTGCAGATTTTGCTTGCACTAGCTGATACACTCAAGCATTCAACTTGAATGCCTTGAAAAGACAGGGGTCTCCCCATTTCCCTGGGTAGGTTAATTTGGCAATGAACTGGGTGCAGGAGCAACAGGTAACAGAGAAGCATTTGAAATAGCCACTTTTTGTCACTCTGAAAAAGGAAAGGATATCCTCCCTCTGAACCTGCTTGGCTTTTAATGTCCACCAGTATTAGTTAACACCATGGTTTGAGCAGATCCAAGGCATGGGTGTAAAACATCTCATTCCACATTACTAAGGAATCATCCAAGGGACAGAAAGAGAGTAGACAGATAGCAGTTTAAAAAATACAAAGAACATTTATATAAAAGATGACTTTAAAGTACAGTACCTGACAGTCTGTGAGAGCAAGAAGTGTAAGAGATACCAGGTAAGAGAGAGCTCACAGTGTGAAGCAGAAGAGGTACACTTTTAGTGGCTGGCAAAGCCTCATAAAGATGAGCACAGTTGCTGATAGACTGGCTTCGCTTAGCTTCCAGGAAAAAATAAAGCAATAATTAGGTCAGAAAAAATAATGAAATAGTTGGGGTTTTGAATGTCATGATACAACGAAACACAAAGCTTTTGAAACAAAAATAAGAACTGGTTTACATCCCATGAAAGCCAGAATAATTTTCTTTTTCTATGACCATGAGACACAAAATGAAACTGCATGAAGTTCATTCTCTCACCTGACAACCTACTTGCTTCCTACCAGCTAAGCTTTTCTTACTAAAGGTAGGAAGTTCCTTTAATCTGAACACACACAACCAACTCCTTGCTGATCAATACTTTAGGTTCTCTCTAACACTCTGGTGAGAAGTCTGGGGGAGAAATGCTGTAGCAGAAGAAAGAAAAAACTCTGCAGGAGCACAAGCAGGAACTCGCTGAACTTAAAAATAAGACACAAAGAATCAATTGACTCCATTGCCAAAATGTTTTGTGATCTGAGCTGAAGACAGTGGCTTAGTTATGAAGCCAGTAGCCACAAAAACATACTAAATCCACCTTCAAATTCTTCTGGTAAGAAACACTACTCATCTGCTATGAATGAGGAAGGAAGCTGTGCAGCGAAATATCTCCTCTACCAAACCAGGAGATTTTCTATGGAGAGTTTTAATCCACAGCACACTGAAGTGTAACATAAAAACATGCTATCATGAAATAAAAGATATCAGATTCAGGCTGCTGAAATGCTTTAAAAAACAGCTCTCTACTCAATGCCAGGTGTCTCAGACATCCCCCATCATTCCTCACCCCTGGTCTCACATCTCTTCTTTTCTTCTTTCCAGAAATAAATATCAGAGAACAAAAGGAAAAGGAGACACTATACATGCTTCATGTTCCTGAGTATTTGGGAACGTAAGGATTTAGTTATGGCCTAACCTGTTGCTCTTTGACGAACAATATTTCTTGCCTTTTCAACTCCTGGGGCTCCAGAGGTTGTTGCACTTCTGAATCTCATTGGCTCCACAACTTCAGGATGGCTCTTCCAGCTTAGTGAAAAAGATCTTCCCACTACAGCTGTCTTCTGAGGCTCTAAAATGACACCTTAGAGATGAAAAAAAAAAAAAAAAAATTCTGTTCCATTCTATGATTCAGCACATATTTTGCTTAAGAGTACAAGTGGACTTAGAAGCACTCAGACATGAAAAATATTAATCTCTTAAACATCATAGGTGAATGTTTATTTTTATTAAAAAACAACCACGATTTCAACTATGTGCATCAATTGCAAGGGGACACAAATGTAGCTTAAAAACTGTAATTAATAAAATCTAATAAACATGCAAGGAAAATAATTTTTTTATCAACATCTGTGCCAGGTGACAGCACAGGAAACCACATTTCAGTTCTGCTACAGAGAAAAGACTGACTGAACGCGTAGTGAAAACTGCTAAATAGCTACCTTCTGTTGACCCCAATTACCTTTCTTCAATGAAGGAGGAGAATACATAAATTCAAAACACTTCACACTTGATTAAACACGTTCTTACAGTAGATTAAATAGTATTTCACATTAGATTAAATTTAATTAATTTTTAAATTTAAACTTAAATATTTGACTTGTTTGATAGAGAAAGCACTACAGCCCAGAGACTAACCTTTTCCTCTCTGCTTTTTTTCTTTTTGTTCACTGAGCTTATCCAAGGGTAAGTTTGTCATTTCCACCCCATACACAGTCCTTGCCAGCACTGCTGTGAGAGAGTCCATGATATTGGCCCACTCGTTTATCAGCTCCTCCCAGTCCGTCAGGGAGGACAGAACACTGAGCAGCTCATCCCACAGCTCCCGAGAAATGTAAACACTCAGGTTTGCTCTGATCCAAGCCACAATGAGGGTCTGAGAGGCAAGAAACAAGTGACAGTTCATGGATTTCTGTCAAGAGGAATGCAGCACACCAACACCATCCTGCATGTTAGCACTCATTATTCATGATGCACAGAATTCTTTATTGGTATTTTTCACAAAAAAACCCATTCCCATAAACTAGTGGGTCAATAATCATGAAAGTTACTGAGTACAGAAATCTAGAATTTCCAAAATGTGTTCCAGGTGGTGGATATATTCTCTAGTAAACTGAAATAACACTGGAAAGAACTGTTTCCTACAGCAGCAGAATGATTGCAGCGGTTAAGCTGCAACACTCCCACCCAGATACTGTATCTGAGCAGGCAAGGCACCATACTATGTAGAAATGTCACCCTCTCATTCATTGTGACTCAGTTTTGACTTGCTAGCTACACTTCTAGGAAAAGCCACATTAAGCTCACACTTCAGAGATTCTCATTGAAGATGTCTCACAAACAGACTGTGTGCCTTCCCATTCTACCACGGGTTGTTACAGAGCCCTGAGGAACAGATCAAACCAAATGCCTGCTGCACCTGCAATCTCTCTCCCTCTGTTAGGAACAGGTTACAAAATAATTACTCATGTTATTGCAAAGGAGACGTTTTTCATGTTTTACAAGTAGTTTGTACAGGACTGTGTAACAGCAGTTGTGTAAAACTATGGGTATTCACCATGAAAAACCAACATAAAACACAAACCCCAAACACTTACTCGGAAAAGTAATCCTGACATGCTCTGAGCAAACGTGTCCTTTACTTGGTTTTCTTTTGGCTTCTGCATCACAGCTTCTGTTATTCTAAGAAGTATCTGTAGCATCTGTTCCCTGGTTCCAAAGAAAAACTGTACTTTTTGTTCCCATGTTCCATTAATTGTACATGTTAGTTTTCATGTACCAAAACCCCCTCTTAATTCCCCAGTAAGCCTTACGTATTAAGATCACAAACACACTTCCAGCTTCACAGGACATTTCAAAAGAACATTAGTTGATTTGAGAAAGTGAAGTCAGGAATGGAAATACCAGCCAGAATCTGAAACTCAAATAGTACAATGAAGTGGACTAGCAGAATCTGCAATCTCATAAACCAACTCAGAGACCTGTCACAAGTGTCTTTTCCCTATCCACTAGGTCTCCCATGAAGTTTAACTGTTGATAATTTTCTCTCAAATGACACAGAATATATTAGGCTTACCATGTCTTTTTGTTCATTGACAGTTCCATTATCATGCGCCTGAAGATGCTCAGAACTGCTTTGCAAGCATCAACTTGCTCCTTCAGAAGCAGAGGGACTTCAAGGCACGGTTCCAGTAAGAAAACATTGGCAGAGTTTGTCACAAACACCTTCAAGACAGGCATTTACAGGCAGCTTATTTTGCGGCAGGATAAAAAAAGTCAAGACTTAGAGCAGAACAATTGTCCTTCGCCTGTCAAACCTTTCACTTTCCTTAGAGCAAGCTTCCTGTTTTACCTATAACTTTATTTTTCTACTTCATTCTAGCAAAAAGTAACTATATTTATAATTTGTAGTGTAAATGACATGATCAGGTAAGCTACAGCCTCCAGCCCTTTATTCCCCACGCACCTGTAACGCCGCTTGAGCACCAGCTTTAACATTTTTGTCCTCATCCTCTAACACACACCCTCTGTTAACAGCACTGGTGAAGGAGTACGTCCTGCCCCAGCTGGAGGAGCGCTTGTGTCCCGAGTGCTCAGAGGAGAGCTTTCAAAAACACAGTTCAGTTAGTGACAAGGCAGAACAGAGTATGTCCAGAGTTATTCAAAACCCTTTAAAATGTCAAAAGCAAAACAAGGGAGAACTGTCACATCCTACATTCCATTTCAGCAAGGAATTCATGTCTATCGTTTCTCAATCTCTAAACAAACAGGCTGTATATGGAATTCAAAGTTTCATAAAAATTTAAGAGCTGTGCTATTGAAAGTATTTTGTCACATTCTGTAGTCATCGATTGCAGTACTATTTCAGTTTAAACCTGGCAAAACTATAAGTCCTCTGTAAAAACACTGTCAAAACCCTGCAATTCTCATTGTGTTTTAGAACTCAAACCTCTTTCTCAGTAAAGCTTCCCTTTAAATAACTTCACAGTGTCAACAGCAAAGGCAACTTTTACTGATGATTCAGTATAAGATACCGAAATGAAGATAAACCAACTTGTACCCATGCTTCAATTTTCTAGATTAAATTATCTGAATCCAAGTATTTCATCCAGTATATACAAATCAGTATGTGGTTTCAAATTCTTAAGTAACTACCACCAAGAGAAGGTAGTCCTATATGCAACAGGCCAACAGACATTGTTAATTTTAACACTGAAAAACTCATTAGTTTTCTTTCAATAAGTTCTTGCTAACATGTTTGCAAAGACATGGAATAATCAACAAATTGCACTTTTCAAAAAAGCTGCAATCTTTCCCTACGCTCAAGGGCTACTGAATACTCGGTGTTCATTTACATTTTTAGGCCTTAAATAAAACAATATTTAGTTTTTATTTTCTACAATTTTAGGAACTGTTACTCATTTACAAAGTGAGTTTAAAACTTAAATACTACATAGTAGGCCAACAGAATAAAGTAAGTAACAATGATACCATACATGTTTACCATCCATTTGCACTGATGAATCCTCTAAGTTGTCAGCAGCATCCTGGCTGTCGTCCTTCTTGTCTGGCTCCTCCATGAACACAGGTTTCTCCTGCAGTATCCACTTCCGATACACCTTAACCACTTTCCGGGTCGCAGATATATCAGAGGGAGGCAATAAAAAAGCCTAAATTGAAAGGTGAACTGATTTTACTACACAGAGGATATGTGTGTGCATGTATAAACACACCCACCCACCACCACTCATGAAGGCAGCTCAGAAAGAAAGGCTACATGATTTTTACTTTTATGTCTGTACTAGGAGTCAGGATCAATCAATATCCTAGGTGTCAATCTGCATCATTCACAAATCCCTAACGATTGCTTCCACCTTGTACTTGTCTGGACAAAACCAGAGAGGTGGGTTTTGCTCCTTGCAAGCTCACTGACTCCAGGGGGCTTCACCTCCCAAGCCATTAGCAGCCTGGAGGCCTGGCAGGCTGAACTCCACTGCCCTTTCTGGAGATGACCTGAGATTCCATCATCAGTACGGGATGTGAAATGCCATTTCAGCACATGTGGGGAGACACAGGGCAGTAACTCCTGAGGAGCACAGCAGTGGCTGGCACTCAATCCTTTCTCACTACACAATGAATTTATTTGCAACATGCTTCTCAATGTCCATGGTTGGGAATCATTCTGGAAACACATGCTCTCTGAAAGTTTCCAGAGGCTAGACTGGCTGCTGCTCCACATTTCTGGAGGTCTTGAGAGACTGAAAAAAATAATAGTGGTAGAAGATCTCTGTACTGCAGTGAACAGGCACAGAAATCGGTATCTGAAAATGTCACCTGGTACAAAAAGCATATTTTGAAAAAAACCCAACACTTTATATCAATCAGCATTATAAAACCACTGGAACACATGAAAATACATTTTTCATACTAAAAATATGTCCTTTCAACTATAAAGAGATCCCCTACTCTCCATGACCAACAGGGACAAAAAATACAGCACTTCTTAAACCCTGTTTAGATGCCAAAAACATTACAAAGGTATTTTGCACAGGTCTGGGAAAAATTTGGCATCCAATGGTACACTTGTTTGAACCCAGCTGGCATGAAGTTCAACATCCAACAGCTGATTTCAACAGGAACTGAAGGGTTAGCAAAAGGAAGTCACAAAATGCCATACAGCAAGTGTGTGAAACTTCTGAGAATGTCTTCACAGGCACTGACAACTTGTTAAGGATGCAGAAACTGAAAAAGCCAGAAGCCAGCTGCTCAAATATTAGAGATGAAGACAATGCTTTCAGGAAGGCCAGGAAGTATAGTAGGGGGAAAAAAAGGTGCAGAGGAATTCACAGTGACTAATGCGATTCCTGTAAGGGAGAGATAAACACCAAACGGATCCAAATGCAATTATCTGTTTCAGCTACTGAGCACTGATGATAGTGAGTTGAAGTACTCCATCCTGTCAGCGTTTGTTCCCTGAAGCTGCTCTAAGCTTTCACACTCTGCACAAGCGCCAGGAGAGGGCAGCAGGCCACAGCCGGTCCCACCTGCCCAGTGCCACCCCTCCCACTGGTACCAAAAGCACCGGCACAAGGAACTCCCAAACCCTGCACAGAAGACACTCCACAGACACCCCACAGACACCCCACAGACACTCCACAGCAAATCACGCGTGCTCCCTCAGCTGCGGGGGACCATCTGCTGCACCTATGTGTGCTGCAACTGACGCTTCAACTGATTGCTGCCTTGGTACCAGACACACACATATACACACACAGAAAAGGTGGGGATGCTCCAATAGGTCCATGTGTATTTTATTTTATCACAGATAACTGAAAAGATTCCAAATTAATGAAAAATACTAGTGGGACCAAACAATACTCACACAGATATTAAATACTGATGTTAATGACACGAACAAGAATCTTATAATTTAAATAATAAATTTGTGAGCTAATAGCTCTTACCCACCTATAAATTGCACCACAATAACAAGAAGAAACAAAGCGTCCCATTCAAATATGACATGTTGCTGCCAGGAATCAGCAACAAGTTTCAGTTCCTACAAAAATGTCACTTTTACTGCTAAAATTAGACCTAGGAAGGACTTCTATCCAAAAGGGCGGTGCTGTGACTAGCATCAGCTTTGACCAGTTACCTGATCAACAGCCTTGGCAGTGTTCTTTCCCAAAACCATATAATTTCTTTAAAAAGAAACAGAATAGCACCTAAACACACTCACTTACTTGTCGAAACACCTCATTAACAAAGTTAACATATCCCCGGGTGGATAAGAGGATCCTCTGCACCATCTCATAGACAGTCCGGTGCTGCTCTTCGATGCTGCAGAGGCTGGAATTGCTGAGCCTTCTCTCAGACAAGGTGCTGCTGTTGGAATGACTTCTCTCCTGCTCACTGATGTAAGACATACTGGTTTCCAGCTCTGCATTTTTATCTTGGTTTACACCACCAACAGTCTGCACAGAAGATGATGCACAATTAATTAAACAGAAACAGTGTACACCAAAAACCTTGAACACTTATGCAGAACTCAAGACATTAGTGCTCATTTCCAACAACACACTGGGACCCCAGCACTTAATTTTCAGACTACTACTTGGTTCAAGAAGGAATTTAGTCTTATACCCTGCATGAAGTGCACTGGATACAGCCACCCCAGCCCAGAAGAGCTGCCTGACCCCGTAAGACAGAGAAGAGTGAGAGGTGCAGTGGTGGGAGTGAAGGAACAGACACAGTGGAGAGGAATCCCCAAGCCTCTTCTTTTTGGGGAAAATATGGATCACACAGGGCATGTGTACCACTTGTACCAGAAAAAGAACCCAGCTGACACAAACTCAAAGCATGGCCCAAACCCACCATCAATGAGGCTGCCCTTTGCTCACCCACATGAGCAGGAACAGAGCAGCAATACTGTCTCTACTGCTTTTCACAATGAACTTTTTGTGGTGAGATTCAGCCCCACTAGCAAGGCACAGTCCACAGGCAGTGAACTTCAAAGCCACCAAGAAGCCATCGTGCCAAAATTGGTGTGCAGCTTCAACTACGTGTTAACTTTTAACTACTTCCCATTTTGAGAGCAGCACTACCCTGCAACCTAAATATTTATTTGGTGTCAGCTGTTTGAAATTCAGTGAAAACAGAAAAAATGGCTGTCTGTGCTAATGGTACAACAGCTTATACAAAAGGTGAAATTCCTAATGAGAAACAAAAGATCAACAAAAAAAAGCACTTTCAATAGGTAAGCTGCACTTGGTTGCTTTAGGGCTTCAAACTTCTACAGTCAAGAACTCCAAAAACAATTGACATGAAAATATACAGTTCTACCATAACAGTTAATGTATGCTTTCCACTGAGTCCAAATTTGACCCTGAGTCATGATTCAAAAGAACATAAGCTGCCATCGATCCTAAATTTTTAACAGAAAGCTGGAAAGTGTCTGAAGAGAACAAGCACTTATTTCTACACAACTCATTGTGAAGCCTCAACCAGCAACTGGAAAGAGAAGTATTTTTCTAGTATCTCCTTGTACGCAGCTGCTTACAAGAGCAAAACAAAGCAGCCTTTGATGTTCCTGGGAAATGGTCCCCAGCACAAATAAGTTTGACAGTTTACAGACTAAATTCCAGAAGTCTAAACATATGAACCAATGAAGTTGGTAGGCAAGCAGCAATGCTAAAGAAATACTACTAAATTACTAGAGGGTCTCCCTGGGCAATGCCCTGCTTCATCAAAGAAAAAAAATTAAAATAAAATAATCAACAGCATTTATTCACTTCAGGGTAGCATTTCTTTTTTGTTTCAATTGCTTCCAGAGCATGGAGAGCATTTGCAAGGTTAGCATGTACATCAGAAATGAGAGGTAAACTTTAAAGCACACCTGAATTATTTTAGGGAGCATTTCTCCTCCATTTTTGTTATTCTGAACAGCAGTTAAATACTTCTTTTCAAGAAAGAAGGTAACAAGCCACTTAATAAAAACAACTCGAGCTGCCATATATGGGATTTTTGTGCAATAAACATTTTCATTGTTTCGTGTTGCAGAAATGTATACTGGTCTTGGTCTAATATCAGGAATATCTGTTGAGATAAAAAGAGACAAAGAAAATCCAATCTTAAAGAAATTGTAACTACTGCCAGACTGGTTAAATGTATTGACCATATCACCATCGGTATTTCTCCATATAAAATAAACAGATGCAATGACTGACTGCTTTTGTTATATTAATACTTATATTCTGTCATAACTTTATTACTCCTAAAAAAGCAAGAACACAAAAGCACAGATCTTTCCTAGAAGTTATAATTTGTATCACACCAAGCAAAGGAAAGCAAAAGAGAAGGGCAAAATCTGAAACAAAGTACTACTTCTACTACAACATAAGTTAATTTTATGAGTTTCACAGTTTGTTAATAGAGTGAGAAAGAAGAAATGTGTATGGAACACTCAACAGTGCAAAGATTAAGAAGAAAAAGGATACTTAGTACATTGGAAATAAAATTTAACTGGAGGGCAAAGAACACTGCACAGGCTGAAATAAATCATAATTCATTCAGATGCTTAGACTTAGGGAAAAATCACTTGAACACAGCTGAAAAACATGGAAAGCCTGGAAAACTCCTCCTTCAACAGACCTGCAGTGACACACCAGCAGGTAACAGAAGTGCTACTAAGAACAGTCACCATTACTACTTTTCCACTTAAAAAACAAAATTCCCTACTTACCAAGAACAGGTTTGTAGAGGTTGGTTAGCTTTGTAAAAGATGGAAATAAGTGAGGAAGATAGTATTTTCTAAACAAAGTAAAGAGAAACTTAAAACCAGTGTCTTGGTTCTCCTTGTTCTTCCACTCCAAGCTTGCAGCCTTTGTTATGGAGTTAAAGAGAAACAAACAACAAGCTTAAAGTGAGTGCCTTACAATTATTTCACACTGAACACAAAAGATAAAAAATTTTTAAAAGAGATAAATAAATCAGCACTGTCCCACAAAACTTACAAACTGCAGTAATAACATACTACCATGAAGGTACAGAAAATGCCATATTTTAGCAAGGTTACTGCCCAGCTGTGCTCCCCTCTACCAAGCAACACAAATAAGTGAATGCTGATGAATCACAATGCAGTTGGATTTAAAGTGTAGTCACTTTTTAGTTTTTTAGATCCCAAACACGTAGTGAGGATAAAAAAGAACAGTGACAATGTTTTTTAACTGAAGTGTTGTGAGACTCTGATATGTTAAACAAAGAGTGCTGTGTAGGAAGTTGATAATTTCACACAGCCACTATTCAAAATAAAGCAGTTATTCAAGATGACAAAAACCCTTCCCAAATATCATTTTGGTCTTGCCTTTTGATATTAAAAAATTTCTCAAAGTATTTAGTTATCTTTTATCTTTTTTTTAATACTGAGTACTTTCATGTACATTGTCTACACAGCTTTCACTTCATTTAAAATGTTGCTTAACTTGTACTTTTTAAGCATATACATTATATTAATTCCTTTCCTGTGCAGATTAATCTGCTCTATTTCTAATTAAAATTTTATTTACATGTTACTTGCATCCCTTTAAAAAACAAATCACAGAAGCCATCTCTCCTTTTTTATATCTTTTCTCCAGTGCTCTTTTGTATGTCTTCTCAGCTAAGTTTGCGTCCACAGAGAAAAAAATTGTATCTTTACCCCATATCAATTTTCTAAATGTGACCACAAGCCCATAAAGTCAGTTATCCTGCAAATTTGGATAACATTCATTCATTCTTATCACAAGTGTGAAAATTCTCGTTTTCATCAAAAATGGCAGAAGGAAATACCTTTGGGATGATCTTCCTTTTGAAAACAAGAGTAAGAAAGGGCAGAAGACAGCTCCTTCTTGGGGAGGGGCAAAACCAGTTCCATATAGATAGCATAGACCTCATTTTCTACCACAGATACATTGTGCCAAAGATGAATAGCTTAAAACATACATACTACACACCTGAATTACCATATACTTTAACAGCAGCTGAAGAAAATAGCAGGTTTGGTCTTCAGCAATTTTCTCTCCAGAAACAGCTGGCAAAAGTGGAGTTATTTCTTCTGGAAAAATCTTAGCTAAAATGAAAAGATATCATTTTAAACATAGAAAGATTGAAAATAGTTAAGTAAAAGATATTTTCTATAAAAAGATTCATTTGAAAGTAACAATTAATGCACTACTAAGTTGTACAAAGTCAAAGCCCAGTAACTGCCTGGGCTTCCTCTCTGTCCCCAGATCCAGCCTCACACAATAGAGGATGGCACCAGCCCCTGCATGACTGCAGTCTGGAGGGGTTCACAGAGGTGATGGCTGCACATTAACCAGCAAGCTGTAAAACCACACACCTACTTATCTGCAGTGACATGTTTGTATTGCTGCATCTCAGTTACACAAACAAAACCAAACCCAACTCAGAAGGCCAGGATCAGAAGGTTATACAGCCACAACAAATGCCAGAGCTGGACAAACTCCAAGTTGCAAGGACAGAAAACATCCTCCATGTGCCATCTTCCACAAGGAACTCGAGAGCTCCACGGCAACCTCAGAGGAAGGGGGAGGCAACACACCCACCACGGAAAGTCTGATCATTTACTCACCTTCTGGAGAATTAGGAGGGCTAATGAGGTTATCTAGTGTACAGGGACCTCGGGAGGACATAATGGGTGGGAAGCCAGGCACAAGGCATGCAAATATTAATATCTGCTCTTCCGCACAGTTAGTCTGAAGCGCTTGAAGCCAGAGAAGAAACAGTCGGATTCCTTCACATCTTATCTACAAGAGGATGATTTTATAGAAAAAGATACTGAAACAAATCTGTAAGTGCAGTAACACAGTTAAATAGCTAAGAAAATGCAAGACAAGTACTTTCATTCCAGCTCTGTGCTAGAGTCCTTCTGTCAGACCGAGAATAACTGCATAATTGATTCAATCATGAGCAGTGAAGGGTGGGAGCAAACTGTACCCAAGGTGGTGGCACCCCGAGGAGGAAGCATTACCACTGCAACTTACACCACAGGCCAAAAAGTTTAAAGCAAATTATGACACAAAATATATTGATTCCTTCTCCAGTTAACTTTACAAACGAAGGTCATTAGAACAGTGAAATAACTGAAGAAGATAAAAGCTCATCTAGGAGTACAATAATAAAATTTAGGATTAAAAGATGAATAAGTACAATCACAAAGCCTAACAATCTGAATAATGCACTTGGTAAGAACTAAAGTGAAAAGAAGTATGAATGCAAAGGGAAATACCTTGAGAGAATTTCCAGTGTGTAAAAGTTTCTTCAGAATCGAGCCTAGATTAGAAAAATTAGATAGGCACATATCAGACATGAAGATGGTCACTTTCCACCAGAAAGCCTTTTTAAAAAGTACTACAG
Source organism: Florisuga fusca (assembly GCA_038090715.1). Lineage (NCBI taxonomy): Eukaryota > Metazoa > Chordata > Aves > Apodiformes > Trochilidae > Florisuga > Florisuga fusca. The sequence goes on from JAAWXA010000043.1 coordinate 509,885, forward strand.
AACAGGCTGGCTTAATGCCATTTACTGTGTGGCTATCATGCTGGTGTTTAATAAGAAAACTACAAAGTGAAAAAACCCAAAGTTAATCTAATTGTAATAATCATCAGTGTTTTAAGTTTATATACGTGTCTTTACAGTAAGGTATTTTGGTTTTAGTAAGATGAAAATTTGTCAAATTATTTTCATTAAGAATATGACATCTGGGGGAATTTTGACTTAGTACATTTGAAAAAATCAAGAAGTCCAACTTGCAGGATTAAAGCATTCAAATACACCAATACTGACAATAGTGACAAGAAAAAGATGCCAGCAACCTATTCTACATTCATGCCCCAAAAATGCAACTGTTAAAGCTGCACAACTGATTCTGGTTTTAGAAGCACCAGACTAACTTCCCTTAACCTCAAACATCTGACCTAAAAATCAGAGAGAGATTATATATCAAATGCTTCAGGTAAAAACAGTTTTAATCCAATTCTGAGAAAAATAACATGATGTAGCATTTAACTGTTATTTCTGCTGGATTTGTGAATTATGTATGTTCTTTAACTGTGATCCTTCCCTCCAGATCTCACCAGTTCATGGAAATTATCAACAAATAAAGCAAATACACATTAATGTATGTGAACATAAAGCAAAAAGCAAATCACAAGGTACAGCTGTAAATAACTACACTGCCAAATTTTGTAGCTTATCTATTTTACACTCTAAAAAATTAACCAAATATGACTATTGAAGGGAAGCATAAATCTAAAAAATATACTAGCTATAAAGCAACTGCCTAAAACCAATTTGTTCTGGACTAATTTGGATGAAATGGTAGTAAAGTGGTCAAGCAGATGTCTCCTTTTATTTTTGTCAGTGCTAACTGGAAATGTGACAACAGCCCTTCCCTTGACCTTTAACTTCCTCTCATTATTTCTTCTGCAACAGCAAATTCATTGTTCTGATGAAAAACATGGCAGCTGATGAAATAGTGCTGGAAACCAAACAACAACAGAAGAGCACCACTGAGAAGGAATATAACAACTCCCCTGCTGCCAAAGTGGCAAAAAATTTACTTTAACAATCAGCAAAACAGAATGTTATGATCACTCTGGCAGCATTCACAACTGGAATTTTCAAAGTAGTGATGAATCAAAGAGGTTTCATTGCAAAGAAATCATCAGAGTATGCTACTTAATTGGATTATCTGGTGCTTTGACTATCAAAATAACTGTATTTCACCTTGCAGTGTATCTGTGCCCATTTCACTCCTGCTTTATTCAGTCTGGTCAAACGAGGAGTAAATTCTGCTTTTTGGCTCCTGTACATGATTGCAAGGTCAAGAAGTTCACTAGATACGCACCGTAGGCCACAGTGAATATTTAAATCATTAAAAAGTTAACCATCTTCAAACTAAAGCTAAAAAACCCCTTTTTTCCCCCATAGCATTAATGTTCAAAGCTATTTAAAATCTTGGGTTTAAGATTTGCATTGGACTTTAAGTCCTGTACAAACAAAATGACAACTTCTAAAAATCATGAGAGTTGTTCAGGAAAATTAATCCTGCTTCTCTTATTTAGATTTCCAAAGTTCAGGAGTGTTCACCCCAAGCCTCTTAGATAGCTATTAACTTTATGCTTAAAACAACTATATTTGTGGAAGAACATTAGGCAGTCTAAGCCAAACATTCCAAGCCTTAACCAAGCTGGCAAATTTATTTTATTCTTTTTCATGCATGTGTTGCAATAGGATCTTCAGCTGGGTGCTCAGGAAGCCTCTTTCTGCAGAACACCTGCCTCACGAAGCATGCAGCACAGACAGAGGACTACAGAAACTAAGAAAAGAAGCAGAGCTTTCCTACCTCCAAGACTTCTCTCTGCCAGACTCCTCTTATTCCTTCCCCTGCTCCAGACAGCAGAGTATGTGCAGTAAATAACTTAGGAGCCATGGGAAACTATGGACCATCTTGGTTTCACCAAGTGAATGCCATCCACAGGTGTCTTGTCTTTGTTGTGGGCAATGTCATATCCTAACAGGGTGTTTGGCAAACCCTCTGCTATGGGAGAATCAGTGAAAGACAGCTAGGGCTAAACTTGCAGAAATACCAGGTATTCATAATTCCACTTAAAGGCTAGAAAAATTGTGGACAACATATTAAAATCAATCAAAAAGAGGTGCTAAAAAGTTTATCGTTTGGTCCCTAATCTCCTTCCTTCATTATCCCAGCTCTAAACCAGAAACTCATTTAATTGCCACGAAGTGTGACAACTGAGCCTTTCACAAATGCTAATGAGCTGAACTGAACTGCACAGGAGTATCAGAGCAGAAATTAAGCTCCTGTTCACTGCACCAGCCCCATGGTTTGTTCATCCACCATCCAGCCACCAACTCACAGCCAGATTTACAGACTGAACTGCCAGGAGGAGGCAAGGGTCGAGTTCAACACAGTATCTGTCCTTAGGCAATGCTTAGCACAACAGATCTGTGTGGGCACCTCATACAGGCTCACTGCAAAAGACTGGCAAAATGTAAATCTGCAAGAGAGAGACATACAGATTCCACTGCCCTCCTCAATCTCGACTTTTGGTGTTAGCCAGTGGATACAAAGGGGGCCTAGTTAGAAGAAGGTGTGTTGTTTTATAACCTACATCATCTTGACAATTTCCAGCACATGAAGGAGAAGAGAGAGAACGCAGGTAAATCCAAGACTATGAAAATTAAAAGAGCATTTGTGCAAAATAAAAACAAAGCAGGCAACCAGAAACACATAAAACAAGGAACACACAGAGCTGTTGAAGCAGGTAAAGAGATTTTCCAGATGCTTCCAGAATTTGCAAATCCAAGTCTTGTTTGTACATACTATTTATGCTTGGGCAATACTAAGGGATTCTGTGGTTGAAAGGACTTGCAGAATCAGGGAAGTGACTTCAGTAAACATTGATTTGTACTAGAATGTTTTTAAACCATTCCTTCTTACCTATACTGCGAAAATGCCATCGATAAAAAATCCTCTCAGGTAGTAGCTGCAATATTTTCTGCAGGAAACAAAAGTAAACAGTAAAATTTTCCATAATAAACTGGCTTATTCAGAGGATACAGAGAAAGTAATACACAAGACATAAATGAAATGGTAATATATACAGAGAAGACAATAGAAAGCAAATACCTATCATGGTAACAACTCCTGCCCATTACTTCACTCTCTTGTCAGGGAGAACACCACTTGGAATGGTCCTGAGTAAACACCATGAACTACTTCCCCCCTGCCACTGCCTCACAAATCCCTCACACTCCAGAGTGTAAACTCATTTCTAATGAGGAGGTTACAGACCTCTAAGAAGCTCCCTTTGGGTTACATTTTCCTGAAGTGCCTGGTGATGACCACTGTTAGACTGATGCAGGCCAGATTTTGAGCTCCTGCAGGTTAGGTCTGTCTTTTCCTTGCCTGATGGGGTCTGATCTCCCTGCTCCAGCAGAGATGAGCAGCAGTGCAGTTGTTTTACTGCCAGGTGATTTACCTGTGCATTCAGCTGGGCAGTGAAACTGACCCAAATTACACAAAGCCAGAATAATTTCATTCACAGCACAGGCAGTTAATAAAGCACTTATGTGGAATGACATGTCCTGGCCTGCCTCTGTGGTTTTGGACTGATGCTACCAGAGGCAGATCAAACAAAGGAAGAGGCTGTGGCCAAACCCATTCCCCTTCCTTGGTTTTCTTCACTACAGGGCACCAAGGAAGCAACACAATTTAAGCCTATACTTAAGTGCTTTCCTGAATGGAGCCTTGTAATCCCAGCTGTAAAGAACATTTGGGGCTACTACATGTTTTGCTTTCTCAGTCTAGTGGATGGTAATGCTATTTAATAATCTGGATAAATAAAAACTATTCAGGGGTGTTACTTGGGTAAATATGATTTTTAAAAAACTTCAGGTTAACAGGCTCCAACACATCTTTTTTTTTTTCTTTTTAAAAGTATTATCAGTGTAGACTAGGGGTCAGCAAGTAGGTGTATTAATGGTACAGGACAGCTAACTTAGTGCTGCTCACCCTCTCAAAAAAAGTGAGAGAACACGTAGACTTCAGAGAAAAATGCCTGGGTCTTACAAGTTTTCAGCTACTGAAATATAAAATTACAGAGATATATTTCAATGGGAAACCTTTTTAAACACCTGCTTTTGGAACTAAAATTAAACAACACTATAAATTACTAATAGAGTCCCTTGGAATTATCAAACAAAACCACTGGAACAAACTTCTGCACAACAAAGCACCATCAAGTTTGCAGAAATACTACATGCAGGATGCAAAATGAATGACAAGTCACTTGAGCAACAGTGACCCATTTGTTGGTCTTTTGCACATAAAAGCTCACAAGAGGAAATAAAGCATCACAGCCAAGAAAGCAAGAACTGTCATTTTAGGCAAACCTTCAGATGGCCAACACATGAATCATTGCTGTTAAAAACAGTATGTTTGAGAGATGGAGTAGGACAGACTAATTTTATGTATATATATATATTTTTTTTTACAATAAAATGCTTCAGAAATTATATACAACACTCAAAATTGAGTCTTTTTGAAAATGGAACATTCCTTTCTCCATGGTAGAAGATGGAAGTCACAAGTTCACAGCCTTAGGGAGCTAGACCTCAGGTCACACAGACAGACTGGTCTTCTGCACATCTTCACCACAGCACATGCTCCCCAAACAGCATTTGGCATTTCTAAAAGTTTACCTAGAATAAAAATACCAGATGGGGCACATCCTTCCATGCTCTCGTTGCATTTTGTTTCAGTGTTGCTCCCACAGCTCCCTCCCCAGGACACTGTGGCAGCAGGGACCAAAGGAGCAGGAGGCTGGTGGGCAGAGGTCTAGCTCCCCATCCATGGGCAGGAGGAATGTGCTTGGGATGAAGGATCTGACTGGCTAAACATGAGGCCACGATTCACATTTGGGCTTTACCTGTTAGTTAAGGACCACGTTTCTGCCAATCAGATTGCAGGATCCACAGACAAAGAGTTATCATTATCATCTAAACATTAAAACACTACCAGCCCACCTTTTTCCACAACTATTTCTGACATTCATCTTTACCTAACTTGGAACAGGGCAGAAAGGAGCTTTGAACCTAAATCATGAAAGTTCACATCCCTGCAGGAGAGCTGGCATTCTCCCTGCTGGGTTTGAGACTGACCCCACACCACGTGCCCAAAGTGCTCCATTAAACACAACCCTAACACAAACCCAGGGTACTGGTCTGCTAAGACAAAAAATGGTCTGGATTTAAGTATCAGAATGTGCTGCAGGGAGGAACCCTCTAACATCTTCATGTTTATTATGGAAACCCAGACAAAACCAGATGTATTTTCTTTCCATTGTTTAGGTCATTAGAAGTACAGCAGATTGTTAAACTGAAATCAACTTCCTTTTACAAACCACATGACAAGATACCTCCAGCTTATCTTTGGATGTAAATTCTCTCCCATTTGTTGCAAAACACTAACTTGTGAAAATCAGCTTTATTAAACATAAAAAATAAGAATACAAATAAAAGCACTCCTTCTGTAAAAGTGTGTTTTATTAGAAATTTGTCCCAATCTGGTAATACCACTAGTGCAAACGCCTTTGTTAGTATATCTCAGGTGTTACAGTAAAATTCTTTAGTGTAAAAAACCTTTATAAACTCTTATGTTTACTTCACTGAATGTCTGATGCATATTTTAACATCAGGCACAGCCTACTCATGTGTTACAAACTAAAGTTTATTAAAATAATCCAAACCTGTGCAAATAAATTTTCCTTAGTTGCCAAAAGAAACGATGCACACTTCCCAAGAGCTTCTTGCAGTAGTTTTACAGCTTACATATCCCAGCTGATCCAGGATCAGGACAAATAACCACACTTTTTGGTAGTTTCAGACCCCCAGCATAGCACAGGGCAAGAAGCTGGGCTTTCCTACATCCCCCCTCTGCAAGAGCCAGCACACAGGACCCACCCCCTGGGGAAGGGCAGAGGCAGAATCTGAGGTGCCACACAACACCCAGACTTGGACACAACGTTCACTCCCAGAGAGCCAACCATGATAAGGTGTGAGCTGCATAAGCTGATAAAGTGGCAAAGTTGCATAACTAAGACCCATTTTGAAAAAAAAACCCAACAACTTAATAACAAACTCTTGCATCCAAGTGCCAACGAATTTCAGGTTATGCCCAGAGAGAATCTGGAAATCAAGTGGTGTTGCAAAGCACAGCAACCACCAGGAAAAGCAAGGTAAAACTTCAAATTGCATGAAGCTGGGAGCCTTGGGAAAGAAAAGAACCTGCCTACAGGTTTTTTTTCTTTAAAGAACACAGAATCAAACACTCTTGGCAGGTGACTAAATGAAAACAATTCAAGGGTTGAAATGAATAGTAAGAGGACAGAAGTTCCTATCCCAGCAAAGTGTCCATATACCAAAATCATTTTATACAGCCAAATTTGAGACACTTGAAAGTAATTTCTCATGCCACTCTCCATTTCAGTATCTCAAAACCAGGGGAGAAAAATATATATGGATGCACTATGAAAAATGAAAATATGTACTTCATCACTTACACAGTACTACCAAAGGGTAAACAGAAGTCATAAAAAACAAACCCACCCCCCCAAAAAAACCCAACCACACATACAACTAAAAAAGCCCAAATTAGATTGCTAGCAACACAGCTACCTACTGAAGCTATGAAAGCTTTGCAGCAGATTAGAATGGATATAAACAATCTAAATTCAGAGTCCATGCTTGCTCCTGCAATGTAAAAATAAGTTATCATGGTTGTAAGTCTACATTATTAAACAAAAACTTCTGAATGTTACAAGTTAATTCCAAGTTACAGCCACAATGTCTTCTACCTGGGAATCTTGGTACCATGCATTAGTCCCCAGGCTGTCTGACAGTGTGACATAAGATTGCCTAAGTCCTGAACAAGCTCCAGCTGCTGTCCTGTCAACTCCGTGTTTGCAAGAACATTTCTGACACTCTCCCAGCCCCTGGTGTTCTACAAAACACATATTGCTATGCCTATAAAACAAATGATGGTTTCTTCCCCTCCAGCCTAGACTTTCAGCAGTACTGCTGTGAATCCACACTGGCTATTGACATCTTGTTTCTCGTTTCACAGTACACTAATGGGAAATATTTTAAGAAACCCCACAGTGTGAAATAATATTGCTTTTTCAGAAAACACATAGATCTATTTAATGCTTAGTGCTTTGCTGCATCTATATGGTAATCCATTATAGCACACTTGAAATAGAAATTAGGTATTACTACTGATCAACACATCAGGGTATCTGTCAGTTCTTTTAACTGATTATCCATAGTTCTTTTTCTTCTGGACTTCCTGCATGACTAGGAATAATGTTAAGTTTAAATCTTAGTTTACACAGGATGCTGCTTTTTGACAGATATATCTTGCTACTTTACCAAAGTGAAATAAAAAATTCCAAGGTTTGTATTTCAACAGATTCACTCTGACTTCACCAACTCTGCAATTTCTTTAGAAAAAAATGACAACCTGAATGTTTTCCATCTGAACTTACACAAAAGTGAGGTGAGAAGCATTGTCACTCCATCTTCCAGAGCTACAAAAGCTGTTCTTTAACATACTATGCAGAGTCTTGTATTAAACAACAACAAAAACCAATGTGCTCTTGCTGACTGAACATGTTCTTAGAGGCAATGTCAATGGCAAGTTCAGAAAGTGTTCATTCCAGGAGAATGCAGTCTGAGAAAAAAAACAGCTTTTTCACTGAAACCTGTAGGGATAAGGAGTGGCTTAGTCAGTGGCAGGGGAACCTACTTTAAGCCAAGTCAAGTGTAGAACAACTCTCCTGTGCCTCTCTGTTCATGCACTGTTTGGTGGTATCTTCACACCAGCTTCAGAGCATTCAAACAGCAACAGCAAATTACTGCAGTAATTTAAGAATTTTCCAGCTATTATGCAGCAATTTAAGCAAATCCAAGATCCCAATGAAGTCAGTATCCTGCAGAACTGCAGCAGTTCAATCTAAATAAAAGCACATTTCCATTTATTGCCTCAATAAATTATTTACAGTTATTTGTTGAGGGAGAATGTCTGCCCAAAGCGTGCAAGATACTTATTCTTGCCCTAGGAATAACATTAAACAGCAAGATCTCTGAAGCTGAACATGTGCAACACAGAGTTAGAATTTACAACAGAACACTGCCAGAATAACATCAACGTTTTAAGTGCAATTAATAGATGAACTGATCAGAATGACAGCAGAACAAACTGTAGATGCTTCAAAAAGTAATTTTATGTGTGTAGGAAAGAAGGGCTATAGGCAATTTTATTGATACAAACAAATAAGCCCTTTTTACTCTATGGAGCTTGAGAATCAGCCAGCCAAGTCTGTGTGACAAACACAAGGCTAAACAGTAGAACTGGAAAGCACAGAAGGCACAGGGAACCAACCAAAAAGCTGTAGTTTTTGTAAAAGGAACTGCCAGAAGTCATCACTGGCTTTGAGATTTAAGCTGCTTGACCAATATTGCCAATTCACACTGTAGTCTATATCAGGTAGACCTACAATTTGGTGGAAGAATGATAGATTTTAAATATCCACAGCAATCTTAGTCCAGAATGAGCCCAGCTACACATTTTACAGATTTACTTACGTGGATTACTAGGTGGTACTGAAAAAGAAGTGTATATTGCCCAGTTCTGTCAGTGCACAGAGCTCTCTGGTCACCCCAGCACAGCAGGTGTTCCTCTGACAGATGCAGGGTATTTACTGTGTAGGGTCTGTATTCTACTTTTCAAAAGGGTTGCCAACAGGCAATTATAAACCTATACTGAATTATCATTAGCATTTGCAGAACAGGTAACTTGTGCACATCTGCAGTAATAAATTGAGGCTATACAGCTGCTTCTGTAATCATTATGTTCACGTTCTGACAGCAGACCAATCCCTGTTTCAGTGGATTCATACCACATCTTGATCTTCTGAGTATGTGGCCATTTGTACTTTTAGATGTGCTTTTAAGGACCAACATACTGTATTTAAACCAGAGGCTATCACTGTGAAGAGCTCAAAGTATGGGTGGGCACGTTCAAACAGTTTATTGATTATCAATCATCTCTGGAAAAACCTTGGTGTTACACAGAAGCCAAAGCAGACCCTGAGCCTGACTGTGTACAATACAAATACAGTAGAGGCTGTCACCACGTTTCTATTCTACTTTACATCCACTTAATATTTAAATCCATCTGCTTGCATACATACTCAGGATACTCCAAATCAGACCTAGAAGTCATACATTAAAACTTTGCTGCTGAACTTCTAAGGAAGGCCAAAACAGAGGCTTTGTCTACTCCTGTTTGTGACCACAGGCAGCCAATCCCCCCATCAGCAGAGCAGGAGGTGTGTGGGGCAAGGCCAGGCCTGATGGACATGAGGGTCTGGAGGCATCAGCACAGCAAGGCCAGTATGAGTTACACTGGATACCCTGCCAGAGTTATAATTCTCTAGATTCTTAAAAAAAAAACAGCAACACACAACAACAAAACCAACACAAACCCCATTGGGCTTACTCTGTGTCTGGACCCAGGGCTCACACCACTCACGTTCTCCCTGAGTCCAGGAAACCAGAAATCCCACACAAAACATGGATTTGCAAGAACTGAGAAACTATAGCATGAACAAACATTTTTGTACCATTTTGTGGTTTTGTAAGAAAACCACAGTATGCTTTTGTAAACAATGACCTGTGAAACACAAGGGCACTTTATGTTATATTAATGTGCACTAGGAGAAAATAAAGCAAGAAATCCCTACTGAGAAGCTTTCAGCACCTGTATCCCCTGAGGGAGGTGGGAGCACCTGACCCACCTACTCAGCTAGCTACAAAAATGCACTGGCAGCATCTGAAAAACTTTAGCAACAACAGCAGCTACTGTGAGCAGCTCCAGGAAGCTTTACTGCATTAGAAAGAGTAGATGAAATAAATATAAAACTGAAATATTTCCTACTCTAAATGTGTTAAATCAGTGTAAGAAATTTCATGACTGTATCAATACAACTGCAGCTGTTCTTCACTAATAAAGTATAATTATTATAGAGAAGGAAAAACAATTGTCTATGTATTGTAGCAAAATCATCAGCCTGCTCTTATTCCATTACAGATGGAAAAAACTGCCATGTCAGAAAAATCAGGAAAAAATACTTCATTATTTTTAAATAATGATTATTACAAGAAAAAATACTTTATTATTTTAAAAATAACTTTCAGAATCAAATGATGGTGTCATACTAGAAAACTTACACTAACATAGTGCTCTTTTCACAAGTTCTGTGACACAGTGCTCAGCTGACAGCATAAAACAATGGCCTCAAACAGCACTATAAGAAACAGCACTAGTATGTTCTGAAAATATACTACAAATCTGGAGGATAACTACATTATACCAGAGAAAAAGCAAGTCTATTTTTCACATCATCATTTTGGCCTTTTAGCTGCAACAGGGAAAAATAATACATATAATTAGAGATGCTGTACCATTTAATGAATATCTATTAGGAAAATGGCCAAAGCACCTTAGAGAATATAGAATTAGATCTAGAGAACTTTGTAATATTAGAACTTTGTAATAAAAAAGCATTTTACAAAATGAACTGCTAACCGTTCACATTGCTGCCTTCGGATTAGTATTTCTTCTCTGATTAATATGCTGTTTGATGTTACTGTTGAATGGCCAGGTTATGTAGCTGATGTGTAAAATTAAAACTCCAATAACTGACAACTGAGCCAACTTGGTTTTTGGAGCACTTGTGGAAAAGGGATTTGTTATTTTACTTAATATACACACTAGGTGTCACTCAACAGCAGCAAAATACCCACCAAACCATGCCAAAAAGACAGAAATCAATTCCTTTCATAAGTATTTGTATTGATTTTTAAACTGTTAACCCTTAGCAGCTGGATTTGGGATTTGTCATTACTAAGTAATTACCTATTTAGCTAATTAGAAGAAAACTCAAGGAAACTCCTGGCCCATGCTGGCATCAGATTAAGTAAGGAAAGCTTAACAATCAATTAGTTTTGTTTCCTATGGCTAACAATATGAATGTTTAATTACTTGGCATTTACACCTTTTCTTCTCTGGTATTCAGACTGACATATTGTTGGTCTCTGCATTATGAGGCCTCCAAAAAGCTGAGAACACATCAAGTTTTCACGTTGAGTTACAAATGGATTGCAAACTTAATTCCAGCAGATAAACACCACAGAGCAGATCACCCCAAATTCAAAGCAAATACCTGAAAAAATTTCTTCTTTCTCAAAGCTGCCAATAACCAGGCTATGATACAGTTCTCCTCGAGCAGAAGCAAAGCAACACTTTGTTCCTAAATAACTGGTTTGTTTTCTCCACACACCATGCTCTCAAGCAGTACTAAACGGGCAGTGAGCAGCCACCTCTTCGGGACACAGGAATACATATTTATTTACTTTAACTGGGAGAGTAAACATCAGCTATTTTCCATTCACTGACACAGCCACAGAAATTCAATTAGTTATTCAAGACGACAGAGTAACTGCATTAATGAGCTCAAATTAAATTGCACAGCCTTGCTCAGTGGAAGTGGTGATACCTTCTCCTCTGGGTGGGGAGGGAGGAGGAAGGAGAATTTCTCCTCCTGCCCTGAGATGGCACTGGCAGAGGTCTGAGCTCTGACAGATAAAAGCTGAGAACATTTAACTTTCATTTTACTTTCTAGAGGTTTGTTGTTTGATTGGGTTTTTACCACCCCTATAAAAAAAATAACTCACAATATAAACAAAGATAACCTTTCTCTGATGCAATACTCAGGTGAAAAGATAGTAGTTGGATTAACAAAGCTAAATCAACACAGAATGTGAGTGTTCACACTTCAGATAGAAATTATGCCAATTATTTACCTACTTATAAAAAAAAAAATCCAATAACCAAAACCACCCCTGATGTCTGACTTCAGAGACAGGTAACAGCTTATGTTGAAGTTGTCTGGTGTGCACTAGAAAAAGTTTTTAATATGTTAAGCTTTCATCTGGTCCTGTGGTTTTTTCCTCACATCCAAATATATGTAGATAATAACTAATTAAAGAGTTCCCTTGGAAAATGATCTATCACAGTCTATTCTTCTTTTAAATTAAAGACATCCTAATTTTATTATGCAAAACCTAACCAACTAATATTTTCTTCCTAGACACTGCAAAGGCTATGACTGCCAGTGCTGGGAAGGATATGCTTCTGGAACTAAAAAGTGCTCTACTGAATTAAAAAAAAAATAGTTAAATTAACACATCACACACTCAGATTAACTTGATATGCAGTACTTGACAACTCTTATCTTTTTATTTTCTTGTGCTGCAAACCCAAATACTGCAGTCATAATAGATGCCTTTCTATGAAAGGAGCAGAGCCCTAACTCCTGCTGCAGCACTTAATAGAAATGCAACCCTGAACTTCATACCAATAAAAGATATGGAAAAAGTTCTGGTGCTCTGAACTAGCTCCCACATACAATACAAGAATTTATTTAATTTTTTTTTAGAGAAGCTATTTTCATACCTTTAGCCTAACAGAGGCTATGCAATTTTTGATTACTTGCTCCTAAATTCCACTGAAAAATAGCAGGACACAAACAGAAAACAAAGAGATGATCTTCAGTTCCTGAGGACAAATCTATTACTGCATGGTTTTCAAGTCATTTTGATACGATCTCGTAACTCTGGATATTCACTCAAACAACACTCTCACTGCATGATAAAATTTTTATTGCTGTTGTATCTGAGAACTTAACGCCCATCATAGCTCTTCTCTGCCTCTCCCCAAGTACAGCCACAGACACCTCCTGTCATTGTGAGTTCCACCCCTCACTGCAGAGCTGTAAGTAAGCATATAGTGACAATGAGATTTCAACCAAAAATTAGTTTTGTGGTATTGAAAACTTACTTCAAAAAGAAAGAGAATGGAGTCCAGCTCCTCCCTTTGTGATTTATTCCCTGCAAGACAGAAACCAATATTGTTTTGCTCTAAAAATGCAGTTGTGCCATATATGTAAATATGACTGTTGTGCCAAAATTGCACTGAAAGCCACCAAAATGTTTTGAGAATTATTTTCAGCTATTTATGCCATTTCAGAGAGAAATCTTTCATTGACACCTCTTCTAATATCATGAAATTATAATTATTAATACAAATATTGTACTGGATGAAACAATACAAATATAGATAATTGTGTACTATATATTCATTACACAAGCTCTAATAGAATGCTTTTGAGAACAGCTAGGGAAAACTGACTCAATTACTAGCAAATCCCCAAAACTCACCTTTCTGTTTCAAGCTGTTTTCCAGTGTAATGAAGTTTTCATAGAATATGAAATAAATTTGAGAATAATTGTTCTCAAAAAACTGCTTCAGGTCACTTCCATCCACATTATCTGAAAAGAGGAAAAAACAGAATTACTGCACATCATCAGAAAGCTGAGAGATGTCTTCAACCAAATTTAGCATTACAGAATGAAATTAAATGTGATATGAAACAATTTTAGTAAATTCATTAAATATTCGATACTAAATTATGGTTCCACCCTTGGAGGTAAAATTGCGAAATTTCCATTCTTACTTAATTTATAAAAGCTTATAATATGGGTTAGGGTCATTTCCTCCCCATAAAAACACTAAATTCCTCCTGTATCATCAAAACAAGCAGGTATTGTTGGAACAAAGAAACATTAGCAATGATTTCTATGTACAAATAGCAAACCCAGTTCTTAAATTTAGCTGACTAGTGGATCAATTCAGAAAACAGCATATTTCCATTTAGCTTAAAAAATAATGGAAACCCAAGCATGCATCACTTCTCTAAGCCTTGACTTAAAATTTGAAGTAAGTTTATTAAAAAACAAAAAGGTACTGTTTTCTAAATCTGACACTTGCAAAACACTAACTTCAACTGTTTGCTTTTTACTGTAGCTGATTTGGTCCAGAAAAGATAGATGATTCCACCCAAAATTAAGAGGACAAAGAGCACGAATTCCTAACAACACATCTCCTCACTCAAGTTTCACCTTTCAAGGAACCCATTCACTAATGAAGATAACAAAACTGATTACTACAAGATGATCCAATAATATCACACAACTGCTTTAGTCTGTAAAGTAGTCGCACACAAAACTTGAGTTCTGGACAATGTTTGGGGTTTAAGAAAAAACTAAGAACAGACAAGCAAAAAAAGAAAAAAACCACCAAAAAACCAACAAACCCCAACCTTTCAGAACTAGGACTTTCTTTAGTTGCTTGTAGCAGAGAAAAGATTAGTGCAGGGGAGCTCCTTTACAGGATATTTGTTTCCCACAAACTACGGGCCTTGAATTTGCAAGCGAAGTGCAATTACTCCTCTCTACAAATGCATTCTGTTAAATACAGCTCCAGGAGAAAACAAGGCTTTCATTTACAAGGATTTCATACGAAGGAATGAGGTCATTAAATCTAAACAAAAAGGAAACTTTCTCTTTAAACTGTGAAAGGAAGAGAAAGGAACTGCCTCATCAAAAAAGTAAATTCTCCTTTTCTATAAATGTGGCATTTCAGTGGTGACTCATCTGGTATTCTGATGTAAGCATGCACTCTCACAGCTACATCCTCTTCTCATTGAACTGTTTGGTTCCTTCTATCCCTTCACAAGATACATAGAAAAACAATTTCTAACCTTAAGAGGCCAACTATAATACTCCCTTTTACTACCCTGAGAGTAGACCTTCCCTCAGCATGTAAGATTTTCTTGCAATTCCACATGCAAGCTGTCATTCTGAGGCCAGTGCCCACTTCACTTAAAGAAATAAATCCAAACCATAATCAAAAAGCCTCACACCCAGTAGTTCCAGTGCTCCATCAGAGACGTAGCTTCCTGGGGCACTTCACTACCAAATTCTTTATTTTGTGCATACGTTCAGAAAACACCATTTCTCCACTTCCTGACACAGGTGTTCATGTTGAGGAGCAGGGGGAAGGAGCATGGACCACAGAGAAGGCTCCATCCTGGCCCCGGGGCTCAGGAAATGTGGGCGATGCCTTGGCTGGCTCAGCCCATGTCCGGCTGGCAGGAGGACCAGCCCAGATGGGGACAACAACACCCTTCCTAGGCACCTCCCTGCCCTCTGTGCCACGCCAGGCTGAGGACAAGCATCTCCAGAAAGGCAGCACCAGTTCATCTGCAGGCTCTCCCCACAGCCCAGCTCCTCCACCGCTTCACCAAGGGGCATCACCAGGGGCACGGAGACCTCAGGAGGAACACTGCTGCTCCAGGGGGTGACCAGAGGTCGGCAGGAAGCCCAGGACAGTAGCCTGGATCACTGATACACAATGTAACTTGCAGCAGGATACGGCTCATTCTTCTGGTTTTCAAATGGAAATCACCAGTGAAAGCTGCATGCACCATTTATCATTTCAGACACTACGATGAAAGGCTGCCGACAGGCAGATGCTTTCCAAAAACAATTCAGGGAAACAAACTGCTTGGGCACTACTTAATAAGAGCAGGAGGCTATTGCCAAGCTCTCATGGCTCCTCCTCAGATAAAAACCTAGAGGGGACAATAATCATGCCCTTAGAACATCAACTTTCCTCTTATTTTTCCACCAACTACCAAATTTATTGCACTGATTTCAGTAGTAAAAAATCCTCCCCTAATTTCATGAACTTCCAAAGTCATTTGTCTTTATGCTATTTATATGAAGTTCTCTCAATTCTGAGGGGTTTTCTTTAGCACGAGTACTTAAAAAAAACTGAAGAAGATGAAGAGACAACTCTGCAGTCATATTCTGGTTAACGATCAACTTTTATTATTAGCCTCACCCCAGAAACTACTTGCAATTTTTACTAAAAAAAAAAAAAACAACACCACAAAAAAACCCAGAACCCCCCCCCAAAAAAAAACCTACACCAACAAAAAACAAAGCAAAAAAGCCACAAAACAAAAAACCCCACACTTTTTCAGATTAAAACTTTAAATGTCAAATAAAAGCCTGGAAAATCATTTTTCCTTCACTATTTCAAAGTCATGGAAATATACTGTTAACAAACCCATCATGAGAACCATTTCTAAAATAATGTTAACACCTCAAATTTCACTTGAAATCTAGGGAGTAGCAACTTTCTAAGTTCAGCAAGAAGTCTGGAAACATTCACTTTCAAATGCCTCTCAATTAAAATTTCTTTATGCCTGTATTAATCTAGATGTCTAGGACTGTGCAAAACAAGACAGTGCCCTGTCTAAAAAACCTGCAGCAACCCAAACCTGGGTGCTGTTGATCCTGGTGCTCACACAACCCTTTATTTATGGAAATACACATTCCTTTCCTTCATCCCTCCCCTATTATCATATTTGCTCTGATTTTATCCTCCTACATCAGCATGCCCTCAGAAGAGTAACTGTCACTTTGTTTACAATTTAATTCCTGTGATTTAAAACTAACAAAAGAAGAAAGGATGGCATCTCCTAAGGAAATATAAAAACAGGAGCAGTTATTTTGAGAACTTGTGCCACTATAACCTGAGTGAAGCAGTTGAGGACAGGGAGTGAAATTACTGGGGTGGGGGAAACGCTGACACACACATATTCCTGCCCCTGGCCAGCACAAGAAATGCCACATGTGGAGGAGAAAAGTTAAAAAAAAATAAATATCCAACTATTTTTGAGCCTTCCTACCAAGGCTGTTTCCCACAAATACAGGTGAGGTTCTTACCACATGTTGTTCCACTTTCTGTGCTGAATAATATTGTAAAACACACATTTGCAATGACATCTGTGAAGATACAACCTTTAAAAAGCCACTTCTACATAATCTAAAACCTTTACATTGATGTTCTCAAATGCAGATGTCTCAGGAACCTAACAGGAGCCTGCTTTCACCCAGTCCCTGCAGCCAGACATCTCCCCCAGCAGACAGACAGCTGTCATGTGGCAGCACCTCAGCTAACATGCCACTAATACACACCCCACGGGCACTGAGAACAATTTGCACTTAAAATCAATGTTCAACGATAATTTTAATTAAAAAAAAAAAAAAAAAATCAGGTCACTATCTCCAAATGGAACAGACACTGGGAAGAAGAGTTATTTCCTGAGGAGTGACAGGTGCATTTTTCCCCCCCTTGCCAACTGGGTAATAAGTATCTTTACAGAAAGCCACCAGACAGCACTACCTTCTGTACCATCTGCTTTAGGACATAAATTAATTTTGTTGCACTAATAGGCGTATTTTTCCATTTGTCCCACTCGTCAGGGCCATCACAAGAGCCTGGCAATCTCCTCTATACCACACTGGCACACAAAAACATAACACTCCCTTGAGATGGGATATAGCCAAGAGCCACCTCATCTTAAACTGTCTTGGTTTCAGCTGTGTCTTTCTGAGAGGCTGAAAGGGAAACAATAACAGAAAGTTGCTGTATTTTCTGTTTCTTCAAGTCCATTTCATCAAGGCTTGTGGAAAAGGAAGAAATGTAAGGTTGGCAAGCTCACACTACAGCCTCTTAGACCAAACTTTATCAGAATGCTTTCACAAAACACTCTAAACCTCTAAGAAAAAAGCTTCAAAAAAAGTTTCACAGTGAAATTTGACATTATTTTAATATTGTTTGCATAGCACATGAGCAGTAAGACAGCTAAAATGCCTATGATATGCAGGCAAGGTACATTCTCCTGTCTTTTTGAATTCCTGCCCTCAGGCAGTTAGATAAGGTGATATGATTTAAAACTAACAAGCAAATAAAAGGAAAACAAGCAAATGAAATATTTTATATACCTCCAGCAGAAGAAACATACACCTTTGGTCCTCAGAGGGAAACTGACACAGAACTGATCACCAGACTGCTCACTATGGAGATTTTCTCCATACACTAATACGAGGAATTAGAGCACAGGGGCAGTACTGCTCACAAAGAACATGCAGGCTGCAGGTGCTGAGGGTCTCTCACAAGAGCCTCCCGACTACAAGTGGTGAAGCTGAAATATCTCTGGACTGGGCATGCTGAACCTAGAGGTGTTACTGCTCAGAAGCTGAGCAAGACCTGGCCACTTCTACAGTGTGACACAAGACCACTTCTGGATTTGTACAGCACTCTGCCCACTGCTCAATTACCCACCAAAATCTCTGTTTCAGGTTAGCTACTTATATGCATCAGATCACAGGGGAATAACATCTTCAAATCAGTCGTGATTATTAACACCTGTAAGAAACCTGTCCCCAGAAAAACAGCAAGATGCTTTCCCACAGAGCACAACTTTCTCACTTGTCACCACTCTTCTCCCTCAGGACCATACTCAAGAGACCTCACCACAAAACCTCCTTGCTTTGCTACAGCAGATTCAAAACTTGTTTTTCTCCTATGGGTGGGATGGTCACAGGAAAAACCTTTT
Source organism: Florisuga fusca (assembly GCA_038090715.1). NCBI lineage: Eukaryota > Metazoa > Chordata > Aves > Apodiformes > Trochilidae > Florisuga > Florisuga fusca. The sequence continues at coordinate 528,343 of JAAWXA010000043.1, forward strand.
AATCTCAGACTCAATCTCGAGCAGCACCCATAAGCCCAGGCTGCAAGCCACAGCCAGGTTGCTCAGTGCAAATTCTGCTGGTGGGTGCAGGCACCAGAAGAAGGGCTGAAGGGGGGCACCCTCACTCTGGCAAGCCCTGAGCAGTGACTCAGGCTCCACACACCCCTCACACCACTGAGAGCAAGCATGTAGGCAGGCTAAGGGGAAGGACAAGAACACTGACTGAGCAGAGGGCACCTCCTGAGAAGATACAGCACCCAGCTCCTGCTCTCCCTGGAGGAGACACTAACCCCAGGCCCTCTCCTCCAGCCACGTAACGCAGCGTCTGTGAGGCTCCTGCATACCCGCTGAACTTGACTCAAAAGCTAGGCTACAAAATTATAACAGTACACAAGGAGCACAAATCAGATCACCTCCTCCTTTCTCAGGAGAGCAATCTAAAACGGGATACCCAAACACTAACAGTCTGTCAGCTGATCCTCCTGAACTGGGACAGTGCAGAGCAGCTCCTAGAAGAGCCTCTTCCTGCTGCAACTTGCTGACCAAGAGGCTGCAGGAGGCCATCCCCGCACAGCTCACAGCACAGCACAGCTCACAGCCCCGCAGAGCCCCGCACAGCACACAGCCCAGCTCACAGCCCCGCACAGCCGAAGCACATCAGCCAGCTTCAATGTGCAGAATAAAGAGCCCAGAGCCAAGGCTTCAACGTGTGAGGGAATCCTAGAGAAAGAGGTTCAACAGGCGTGGCAAGGGCATCACAAAACACTACTATATGATCCCTTATAAACTTTTTTTTGAAAGAATTAAAACCGCCACATTAGTCCTCTTGACAAGAGCAGGGCTTCTACCGATGGATCTTCCAAAGAACCCGGCAGAACAGAACATTTATGTACTACACTTTTGTACCCAAACAACACCACCGCATTTCACAAATACTTTGACACCGGCCGGTACAAGTTTCCAGAGCCAGGAGCGGCAAATCCAGCCGTCAGTCCGTGCTGGAGTGAGGAAGGAGAGGGCAGTGCTGCACCCAGCACAGCACACACAGCTCCAGCCCAGCAGAGCTGAGGAACCGGGGCAGGACGCGGTGCTCCCCAACACGGGCCGCCTCTGGCCGGGGTTTATCGCTCGGGTTTTCCCTCATCTTCAGCACGGCTCCTGCCCAGCCCCCCCCGCAGCCCTGTGAGGCGGCGCGGGGCTCCCTCAGGAGCGAAGCGAACACCGGGCAGCTCCTCCCGGAGGGGATCCCGCCCGCTGCCCCCGGTCCCCTCACGGCGGCGGGGCGGGAGGAGAGCCGAGGGGAAGCCCGAGGGGAACCGGGAGGCGGGAGCTCCCCGGCCCTCCCCGCTCCCCTCACTGCAGGGCGGGAAACGGGTGAGCGCCCCGGCGGCCGCCCCCACTCACCCAGCAGCGCCCGGAGGTGCTTGAGGCGGGTGAGTACGTCCCGCTTGGGGTCCAGCGCCTTCTGGGTGGATTTCCTGACATCGGCGTGGCCCTTCCTGGAGAACATCCCGGCGGGGGGCACCCGGCGGCCGAGGGGAAAGGGGTCCCCCGCGGGCGG
>JAAWXA010000043.1:529923-606789 GCA_038090715.1 Florisuga fusca
GCCTTTGACGTCATCCCGGCGTGGGTGTGACGTCACCCGGTGATGAGGCGGTGCGGGGTGTACGTCAGGAGCGGGAAGCGGCCCCGCGGTGCAGGCGGGGGGCTGAGCGGGACCGGGGGATTTGCCCCTGGTTTGGGAGCCAGCAGGGTCTCAGCTGGGGTCCCCAGGTCCTGTCAGTACAAATCCTCAGTAAAAAGGTAAATTTTAGTAAGTTCCAGGGCAGGAGGCAGTCCTGAAGAAAAAAAAAAAAAAGAAACGGTGCGTTTCAGATAGGTAAACGGCACTTATGCTTCGGTTTCGGTAAAATTATTTCAAATTTAATTTAAATGTCATAATATTTATAGAAAAAAATAATTCCAGCTATGAGTCATTGTTGAAAACGAAAATGTCGCAAAAATTGCTGTTTGGACGGGAAAATGCGTCGCTGCCCTCCCTGGTTTCCCCTGAGCCCTCTCGGGGGTCATTCCTCCCATGAAGGCTCCGCAGAGGGACAGCCCCAGCTCCTGGGCAGGGGGGACACTGCTCAGGGCTGCCTCGGGCACAGCAAAGCCTGGGGTTCACCAGACCTTGGGGTGTTCCTGCTGCTCTTTAAGAGCTTCCTTCCTGCAGCCATAGGAGGAGGAATGGTGCTGACACACAGCATTTCAAAAACAGGACAAAAACACACAAAAAAAACCCCCACCCCATTTTAATTCTTTTTGTTATACAAAAAAGTTTGAATGTCTGGCCTTGGAATCAGACACAGAGGATTTATCATCACCTCACAGTCCATTGTTCTGGAGCCTGTTTAGGGCTTACAGTAATTCATATTGCATATTCTTCCCATAACAGCCTTACACAATGTCTCATTCTAGAAAAGATACAAATCTTCTACCATTGTCTAAAATTTTAGGTCACTCAGTTGCAAACGAGTGCAACTTCCTGACAAGAGCAATTGGGTCATTCCAGCCTTTCCCTTTCACTGCCACAAATCAATATATGCAGTTGGCTGAGGAAGCACATGGCTAAAATCTTGGCTTGCTCTTCTCTTTTTCTTTTTTTTTTTCCTCTTTATCTGACTTAGGAAAAACAACAGCTTTCTGTTTGTCTCTTCTGGCAATTTCTGATCATTCCACATTCTTGTCTTTTTTTTTGTTTTGTTAAAATCTGCTCTTGCAGGTAAGGCAATTGTGATTATTTAGTTATTTTAACATCTAATAACCTCTGTGATAACTGGGAAAGCATTTGGTGCTCAGCATCCAGCTGCATAGCTTTAGGCACTCGCTGCTGTAGAGTTTTCCCGGAATTCTGGTGCAAGGCTCTACAGAACGTGGATCTCATCAGCTGAATCGTGGTGCTCTGGAGGGCGGTCCTTTCCCCCCCTGGAACACGGGGTCATGTGGAGAGCTCGGGGAGGCAGCATGGTTTGACATCACCACAGGGGCTGGGGCTGCTTGTGGCTCTGCTGATACAAGAAATAAGCAGGCTGGTAAAGGGACAAACATTGACATCACTGAGAGGATTCCAGTGAGAAGGGGTTTTGGCCACTTGGCTGCAAGAAGGAGAACTTCAGAGCTCCCAGGGATTGAGATGCTTGCTTACAGGGTGTGACTTTGCTTCTCACAAGTTTCTCTTAGTTTTCGTGGCACGTGTCACTTGGAAATATTCTGCCTAGTAAAAGCTTTTGAAAATTGAAGTTATCCTAAAGATTTTTGACAGTTTTCCCATTTATTTTTGATGCATCCTTGTGTTAGCTGAATCATCATGGTACAAAACTGAATGCTAAAGCATGGGTGTTCTAACTTGCACTTTCCTCTGCATATCATGTCATACAACATGAAATAATGTTTTGTTCTTCATCTGGGTGCATCAGCACAGCTGGCTCACCTGCATGGGGTAATGTTCTTTTGTCTTTTCTTAGGAAGAAGCAGTCAGGAGAGCTGCAAGGTCAAACCCATTTGGCAGTTTCACCTCTGAGTTTTAGGTAAGCAAATACATCCAATAGATATACCTTTAGGCACTTGGAATTACATGCACCTGACCTTTAACCCATTAGTTAAAGCATCACAAAATAGATCCTTGCAAATGATTCATTTACGAGTTGATGGCGCATAATGCAAACCAGAAATCCCAATAAACTTGCCACTGACTTCAGTCTGTGTGGGAGAACTGCTTGTAAACTCCTGAGACTTGTGTTTTCTAACAATGTCACAGTTGCCATTTCCCAGCAAGTCGGATGATGCATTTCCCAAAGTTGATGCTTAAGGTAGAATAATTTCCTGAAAGGGATTTGGTCATTCAGCTTTCAGGATCTGAAGTAAAATCTATATAAAGCAGTCATTTAAGGAGGCAAAGCAGTAATCACTTATCTCAGAGCTGCATTTGTAAAGGTCACAGCACAACGTGATGTCCTAAGCAAGCTGGACACACAAACCTGAGCACGGGTTCAGTATTGGTGCAGATAAATCACTGTGCAGGAATCTGCCTTTGTAGCAGTGTGTTTGGGTGGGATGGTGGGCAGCCCCCCACTCCTGCTGGCTTCAGTGGAGGAAGGCCACCATCATATCCATGTTGGGAAGATTTCTGGAAAGCTGTAGCACAGCCAAGACCCCGCAGACAAAAGAGAAAATAATGACCTTGAAAATAACGTGGCTGCAGTGTCTGCCCCCAGAGGAAAGCCTGCCTGCTGGTCACAGCCCCCCAGCTGTGCCTGGGGAGCTGTTAGAATCAGAGAATGTCAGGTTGGAAGGGACCTCAAGGATCATCTGGCCCAACCCTTCTCATTATTGTTGATATATCTCAGCACCAGCTGTCACTGCTCCAGACATCCATTGTGGGTAAGCCATGCAGGTGAGGAGCAGCCCATTTTCAGTCTGAAATAGAACAGCCTGAATTATTAACATGCATTTATGCTGGGGCAGGCATGCTATCCCTGAGCTGCACAGCCCACAGGTTTTGTTCCTCCCCTCGTGGTCCTTCCAGGCAGTGTCAGGGTGACACCAGCAGTGCCAGCCCTGCAGCAGGCATTGCCCTGCTTGTCCCTGCTGCTCAGTGCCAGCCTCTGCCTGCCCTCAGGCACTGCCAGGGACACACAGGGGAGCAGAGGCACAGTGCTCACTACTCGTCTTGTCCCTGTGCCTTGGGCACTCCTCTGGCCACAGGTGACTGACCAAGACCCGAGGGTACAAGCACACCTCACACATCCTCCTCTTTCAGTTCCTAAAACTGAAAGGAACTGATGTGCTGTGTACAGTGTAGCAGTGCTGAGGAGTGAAGGGGAGCTGTGTGTCCCAGGGCTTTGCTCATCCTCATACTCCTGAAGACATCTTACTTCTGAAATTTGGTGACACAGAGTACATTGCCATGGTCAGAGAGCTGTGTGTTACCCGTGTGTGTCACAAAATGCCTTGAACAGAACACAGTCAGAGTAATAAAAACCAGGATGTGCCTAATTGGCTTTCATCTTTCTCCTCAGGTGGGCCAGGAGGAGCAGGACTTGGTCTGTGTTCCCCTGCTCCTCATGCACCAAGCTCCTTAGCCAGGCAGAAGATGTGTCCTGTTCCCTTCCCTGCTGTGAGCAGGGGCAGGTGCTGGGCAGGAGCTCTGCCTCTCCCTGCAGGCTCTGTGGGAAGGTGAAACCCACCTGAATGGCACTGGACCTGACAAACAGGCAAGGTTACTTCTCCTGTTGGGTCTGAAATTTTAATGACAGATTAAATTACGGAACTCCTCTGCTTGCTTGTGTCAACAGAAAACTTTATAATGAGCCTGGAAAAAAGGGTAGGGGAAAAATAAACAACAGAGACTTGCCTCCTAAATAACGTCCAGGTGAGATAATGATTTTCTAGTGCAGGAAGCTGGTATTGATAATTTGTCCTTCAAACCAAATGATATGAATTGTATTTAGAAAGTGTTTTTTTTTGTCCTGTTGCTTATCCTTTGTGTGACACATCTATTAAGGCATACCAAATTTTTATTCTTTCTTCCATTGATTTAAGTGCAGTGTGGGATAGCTTGGAAGAGCTTTGGTACTGTGCCAGTGTGCTGCATGTGGAAATGGAACTCCTCTGTCTTGCTATAACTACACGTGTGTAAAAGATTTTTCCAGCTGGCTCTGAGTTTGATGGATGTATTTTCCTACGAGTGTTCCTTTATAGTACACAAGCATGGATCCCTGCACCCACACAGTACTGCTTTAGACTCAAAACCAGAGAGTTAGTGCTTAATTTCCAGTACACTCCCACCTTAGTTCATAAGTCTGGATCCTGCAAACGGCTCTCCATGCCATCAGTTTCTGCAAAGGTTCAGAGTTTCACTGCGTTTATGAAAGCAGAGGCACCTTGTCCATTTACCCTCACTGAGTATCTCCCTCAGTGGCTCTCATTCAGCAGCTGAAGAGTTTTTTGTTGTCCCCTTGCCTGCAGCAGACAAATGACACAGACCCCAAAGTGTCCCTGGGCTGGCAGTGCAAAGGATTTGTGAGCACTGCAGCCAGTGCCCAGCATACCTGGCAGGGGTCTGTGGGGGATGTCTCCTGCAGAGCTGTGCTGACTTCTCAGATGAGCACACTGCAGCCCACATACTTCCCAGAAAACATTCTGTTAGCTTGACTTACTTATTTAATAATTACTTCATAGGGGTTGAATATTTACTTTAGGAAAAGCAGATGGGACTCTGGTACACAAAAGTGCTTCCCTCCCAGGGAGATTTACTTCTGGTGTAAGCTGAGACTGGTCTGTGGCTGCAGTGCCCAGGTTCAGGTTGGAGTATGGACCTGAGTATGGCATCTCTTTGTTCAGAAGCTCCTAACCCTGGAATCTGGCAGCAAAAGGGAATGGAGCTTCTGGCTACTGGGATATTTAGGAAAAATCTGATGGAAAGTTTCCAACCATTGCAGCATATGAGGCATTAAAATGGCATTTATACAGAGCAAATTATAGACAGGAAAAAAAACATCAAATAAAAGACATATATTTCCTTGTGCTAGAATTTCAAACTGTATATAGAGGGGAAGAGAAGAATTTTTGTCTATGGATGGAAAAAAATCCAAAATAGAAGGAACATGGATTGCATGTCCCTTGATGCCTTCCAAAAGGAAATGGCAGGGGGAATGAGGAAATTTCATGGAGTAAAAATATCTACCCAGAGGTTTGTGGCAAGTTGAGAAATCTCATAACCTACTGCCCTGGCCAAGATCTTTCCATGAGAAGGGGTTTCAACTCAATTTGAGACTGGACCAAGAAGGCAGAGATGGCTTAAACCATAAAAGCAGGAAAATCAGCACTCTGCTTGCCTGCTCCATGTGCCATGGTACAGAGATAAAGTGCTGCTTGTCTCGGCAGCACTAAATCCCAGATAAGTGCTGTTTACTTCTCCCCTCTCCAGGAGGAAAGGTTACTCGTGGTCTCGGTGGAGTTCCAGCAATTTCCTCCTGGCAGCCCTCACCAGGAGCCCCTGCTCCCCTCCTTTGGCTGCTGAGCTGCATCCTGGCTTTGGGGGACAGGAGTTAACCCCCTCCCTGCCAGGCTCAGCCCCTCTGCCTGCCCCAGGGCTGGCTCTGAGCAGACCCTGCAAGCAGCAAGTTGCTGGCAGTCAGCTTTAACCTTCTGGTCCTGAGGAATAATGCACAGAGGTTAAGGAGTAAAGGTCAATTTTTAGTACAAGTTACTAATGGAGCTGTCCTCCCACATGAAATGTCTTATTTTTCCTCCTGTCCTCTGCACAGCTTTCTTGCATGAGGTTTTACATTGCCATAAACCTAACCTAAGGTCCCTTTTTGACTCAACAATATGTTCATATTTGCATGTTTCTCTCAGGTAGTGTTTGCTCTTTATAACTCCAAGGAACAGCAAATGAGGAAGGAAACAATGGACTGGGATCATCCTTAAGCTGAGCTCTGTTAACATCAAGCATGACCAGGTTGTCTTAACCCTGAGTGTAATTTATACCAACAAACCAGACTGTATGTAATGGCTATGCAACATGTTAAATTCTTCTGAAACTAAGATCTCAAATTCTCTTGTACCTAAGGAAGAGAACAAAACAACAAGAAAAATATCCTTGAAGATAAACCAGAAACACACAAGGAACCACTAGCCACTGATGTTATGTGGATTCTTCCTTCTTTTCTTCTTTTGCAAATAAATGGCTGTAGAAAGCAGCACAGTAATTATAGCCTTCAGAAATGGTTTAGGTTTTCCTCCATGGACAAGCATGGCAAAAAATAATAAAAAATCATTTTTACCAACACAGCTGGTGTTCAGATGAAATTATGTGGTTAGCTTTGAAATTATATTAAAAGAAAAATTTTAATTAACCTGTACCACTGATTCAGAAGATAATATCTGATGCATATAACAGGCATACAGCAAAAATATGATAAAATAATTATTTGCAATTAGATATATGCATTACAGACAATGTTGTAATTAAAATGTACTTAATGTCACAGGAGGTCCTTTATTATCAAAATAATTTGTAGAAGGACTGTGGAAACAATGTGATGATTATCCATCCCTCAGAAAAAAAACCCTCAGCGTTTACCCAGAGCCCAAAGCCTTTCTGTTTTTGGAGTAGAAACTGGTCCAGTCAAGCAGCCAGACTCCCCTTTCCCAGTGCCAAGCCCGTTTCTCACCAGTGTGTGAAGGTCACCAATTGCTTGGTCCCCGGGAAGGTGGCAGATGGCATCCTGGGCACAGGGTGCAGCTCCGGATGTGCGTGAATCCCTGTGCAGGTCAGGGGGAGAGAAAATCTCTTGTTTCATTCTACTGGGCAGCAGTGCTGGGGCTAGCAGGGCTCTGCTGGGACTCTGACTGCATTCACCGGGGCTGATCCGTGGCTCTGCTGCGGCCCCTCCGGGGCAGTCAGGCCAGGAAATGGGGCCAAAACCCAGGAAAAATTACCCATGTGCTCGCCTGAACCTTTTGACTTCTCTGCCTCTGTAGGAATTATCAGAGGGTGGGTGGGATGAGCAGAGCCCCAGGGGTGCTGAGGGGCAGGGCAGAGCTCAGCCTCCAGCCCTGGGGAGTGGAAGGGGTGGTTTAGTGCAGTCCCTACAAAAGATGGGGTGAATCCTGAGGGCACAGTGGCCAGGAGAAGGTCCTGCTGCTGCTCTCGTGCCACTGAAACACCTCTCAGCCCATCTGAGAGGTCTCCATTTCCCCTCTGAGAAAAGCAGGGTCAGCACAGCTCTGACTGGCAAGGGGTGCTGGCTTCTGGGGGGAGACAAACTGCTGGTTTGCAGTGGAAACCCTGTTTTACCCAGGTGATACCCAAACTCTCATACCAAGGGGGTGTAAAGATGTCATTCTTGCACACTGCTGTGCTCCAATACTCATTTTAATGAGCCAAGCCAATGCTTGGAGGCTTTTTGGGATGCCGTGCCCCCCGGCTGCAGAGAAGCCCCTCTTTGCCAGGTCAGCCTCTGCTCTCCCCATAGCTGGCGTGTCCCCAGGTACCTGACCCTGTGCAGAGGAGGTTTCAGCTCTGGGGAGAGCTGGGTGCCCCCAGCAGTGCCAAGCACCTTGCCCGTGGTGTTAGGAGCAGCCCCTGCCTCAGCCTCTGCTCCAGACAGCCCTTGGGCTCACATTAAACACCCCCAAGGTGCCACAGATGGTCCCTGGTGCTGGGTGCTTGCTCTGGGGCCTGAGCTCCCCGATGGAGCTCATGAAGGTTTGGGCCAACCTCTCCATCTGGTTAACATTTCCCTGCTCAGACACACTGCACTGTAGCTGTGGGGGCTGTTTTCAGGCAGACCTTTTCCCATCACCACTTTGTGGATCTGTGCCCCCGCACTTGTGAAATCCCTCTCAAAGCCAGGGAAGGTTTTGCCTGAGTGGAAGAAGGACCCATCCTTGTCCCTTATCCTAGGGACACGTCTTTCTGGGAAGGACAGAGAGTGGCAATCAACCGTGAGGCAGTTGATATTTCTTTATGGAAATACTTACTTCTTCAAATCATAAATAATAAGTAAAATAGCTGCAAAGTGTATTGAACTGCAGGAATGGCTCTAGGGGAAAACAACCCCTCTAGTATATCATCAGCTGCTTCTGTATCTCCCCTAGGCTTCTCCACTTCCCTGTTTGCAAAAGAACAAAGAGAATGTGCCAAAGCTGCTTCGGGATTTCAGTGAAAAATAATGAGAATTCATTGCTAATTAGGGCTCCAATTAAAAAAAAATTATCTTTGCAGGAACACTGTTAATGAATGTTTAAATTACAGCTGCAGACACACATCCCTATAAACATTCCCCTCCTTTGGCTCCATTTGTGTATGCAGAAGTGGTGAGGAAAGGCCACGGGCCCCACCAGGGTGCATGCTGGAAGGTTTGTCCTTCCCAGCAGTGCCACCATCCCCACTCAGCAGGACTGGAGGCCCTGGCCTCTGTGCCCACAGCTACTGCCAGCACCTGGGAGGTGGGAAGTGGCAACAGTTGACATGGGGAATTGCTGAACATTGAGCTGAATGTTTAAACTAGCATTGCATTTATCTCACTAAATATTTGGCTTTGTAATAAAAAGAAGAATTCATTGAGATTCTTCATCAGTCTTAGTCTAGAAACCTTTTTGTGTGTTGGTGTAGTCCAGTTCTCAGTGGTAGACAGTCACAGGTACTTCAGGGTAGGTGTTGCTGTGTGACTGCATCTTACAGCCAAGGTGTGTAATCTCCACTTCTCTGCACTCTCAGGGCACTTCAGTAAGGATCAGTGGCTACCTCAACCTTCCTCTGTGGTACCTGCTGGTGTCCCACAGTAGTGGGCTGTGTGTGATGTGCTCCAGCTTGTGTGATCATTCCTCCCTCTTCCTCAGCTTGCCAGCATCTGTCAGGAGGCACATCCCCATGGATGTGTGCCAGCACCCCAGCTTCCCAGGAGAACGGTGTGAACCCATCAGAGGGCAATTAGCAGGGGTCTGAAGCCGTCCTGAAACCTGATCAGAGGTTGGAGATGGCAAAACATGGATAAAATCCATGTTAATTGTACACATCTTCCTATGGACCACAGAGTGGCTGGTGCTGGCAGGCTCCTCTGGAGGTCACCTCTCCCAAGCCTTGCTGAGGCAGGGCTGCCCAGAGGCTTGCTCAGGACCATGCCTGGTTGGCTTTTGGGTACATCCAGGGACAGAGCCTGCACAGCCTCTCCAAACAACCTGGGACATTGGTTGACCACCTAAGAAAAGTTTTCTGTGCGTGTAACTGGAATTCCCTACATTTCACAGGGGTTGGGATGTGCTGGGGGCTAAAGGTCCGAGGGCTCCGTGGTGCCTGCACGTCCTGCTCCCCACTGGAGCCCCAGGCTCAGCCCTTGGGGGTGCTGTACAGCCCTGGGCATGCACAGAGGGTCCTTAGGGATGGGCTGCACCCATCCAGGAGCCCAGAGCCAAGCAAGGAGTCAGTCCTGATGGGAGGCACCACCTCGGGGGGTGCCATGGAGCAGTAGGGATGAAGTGCAGTGTGAATATCAGGGGCATGGGAGGGAAGTGAAACATTTCATCCTTGCTTTCTAGCATTGGGTATATTAATAAGGGGTATTTTATAATATATAAATATAATTTTTATATAATATAAAAATATATATAATATAATAAAAATATAAAAATATATCCACTATAATATAAATATAATATATATAATATATAATGGGTATATTAATTTTTCCTGTTTCACTCAGATGTGTAGATTTTCTGGTAGCGTGTCACAGCTGATAACAGACATAATGGAGCCCTTCAGGGGCATCTCTGAACATGCCGTTTTCCCACATATAAAAATGCACCTGAAATTTTGAAAGATTGAATACTCATTTGCCAATTTAAAAAGAAAATGGAAAGAATAGGAGAAAGAGGCTTGTTGTAAGTCTTCACAGAAAACCAATGGCAAAGCACATGTACATTCAGATTGATGTTGACATTTCTGAAACAAGAGATATGGTGTTTTATCTAAATTATACCGAAGCCCTTCAAGATAATGTGCTGTGAAATAGCTACAGTTTTAGACACTATTTCATTTTCAAACAATTTTCTAGACAAAAACCATGATTCTTATCCACAATTCCAGTTCAGCGTTTGACAAATTATTAGCTTGTACTTCCCAACTACCCCTAATCTAAGGAAAGCTGTATTTTAGGGGAAAAGGCTCCATTTCCCCCAGCTTTTCCAGCATGTTGTGCTGGCCAGTGAGGAGACAGGGGCTGAGCCCAGGTGGGAGCCCTGCAGGTACTGATCATCCTCAGCTGCCCTGAGCAGCCTCCCCTGGGCCCACACAAACAGTGCTTGGGCAGCTCGATTTCAGCTCAGCTCCAGAGCTGTCTTCCCTTTCCTGGAGCTGTGCTGGCTCTCCTGGCTTCTCCCCTGCTCCTGGATGGATCTTGGACCTGTGCTGTGCAGGTAGCTTCTCTCTTGGTGCTTGGGCTGCTTGCTCCCCTGGATCAGAACCGGCACCCGCTGCATGTGCATTGCAAGCAGCACCTTGCTCAGGGGTGGCTCCTCTGGGTGGGAGGTTTGCTCAACATCAGCCTCCTGTTCCTTGTAGTGTGTGTTGGGTGGGAGGAAGAGACCCCAGAGCAGCTGGATGCTCTGGTAACCCCTGTGCCTCACTCAAGCAGCAGGCACAGGAAAGGGTTTGTGCTTTGGAAAGTCCTAAAGCACCACAGAGCAGCAGAGGTGTCTTGGGCTTCCTGGAGAAAGCTTCTCGGGAGCCTCTGGGAGGAGCAGTTTCGGTGTTTAAAAGGAGGTTCTGAACACGTGCATTTGGACCCCCTCTGTGAGTTGTTCCCATCTGTGGTGCTGGCTGGGAGTGCTTGTGCTGGTAGCCCTGGGCTCACGTTACCCAGGCAGTTTCCTTCTCTTCTGGCAGCTGAAAAGGTATAAATCCTTTTGACACCCACTTGGCATCCGTGATAAAACCCTTGGCATGGCCTTGGCTTTATCTGGAAGCAAAGCACTTCCAGAGACCACAATGCAGGTGAACCTCACCTGTACCCACAGCGTGCAGAGCCTTGGAAAGGGCTCTCTGCAGTGCTGTGCCAGCTCTAAGGGATATAAAACCAACTGATTTAAAAATGTAGAAATGAAAGGTAATACAACTCTCTTTCTTGAGGGAGCTTGCTCTTTTCTCATGGGTATCCAAGTGAAGCAGCAAGTTCTGGTGCAAAATGCTCTTGGAGGGGCAATCAGCCTGAAGCCTCCCCCGAGGGTCCCTTGGCCTGATGCTCCCTCCTTCCCACCACTGCCCGACCAACTTCCTGGAAAGGTTTGCAGTGTGGGAAAGTCATTTCCTAATGCTGTGTGCTGGGACACATCTGCAGGAGCCCGAGTCAGAAAATTCAGTTCTGTGCTCATTCAAAGAGCCTTGACAGAGCTGGCTTGGTCCAGCAGACTGGTTATGTGCTAGATGCCACCTGCTTATCTGGAAGGTGATGTTTCCTCTGGCACCCGGTGCCATGGCTGATGGGATGGGATGGGATGGTGAGCCTGCTCCCTCTGCAGGGACTTGTGACTGCATTGCTTCCTCTTCAGTGCAGAAGCAGAAAAATTCCTTTCTCCTGAGAAGTCATTTCCAAGTTGTCAATTAAACTGTGGAAAGTGGTTATTTTTTTTTCCATATATACTCACAACTACTCCCCACCCCCTCCCTCCACATCTCACCCACCCCACCCCCCTGGGAAAAAAAAAAAAATTGTGGTCACAGGGATATGCCCCTGCCCCTTCAACAGCCCAAGGACTGCTGAGAGTGAGAAAAGGTTTCACCACACCTTGTAATTAGCAGAGGAAGGAGGGTTTTCATGACAACCATAAAGCAACCAAATGTAACTTAAATTCTGCTAGGAAATTCAATTCAAGGAACAGAAATAGTTTCCTTGGCAAGCTAAGAATAATGCTGGCAATGCTCAAACTGGTTGCTAAGTGAAGGGGCAGAGCAAGAAAACGGCAGTGGCTGTGAGTAGTATTGCTGCTTTAACAAGTACATGCTCTAGAGGTAGTAAAATTATACTTTTAAAACTATGGAGCTTCCCAGTGCCACAAGGTTTTCTTTGTAAACGGAGCAAGGGAACCAAGGGTCAGTCAAGGCTTGGTATGTGTCTCGGAGGTAATCTCTCCATGGTCAAATCTGTTTATTGCTGCTGGAAGGTTATACCCCCTCTATAAATATGTGGGGGGGTGGTTCTTTGCAAGGCTTAAATGGGTGCAGGAGCTTTGGTAATAGCAGCATGTGATCAGAAGGGTGAACTATTATAAAGAGCAGCTAATTGCTGGGCAAAAGCACTCTCATTAATCTCTGCCTTTGCACTGAGTGCAGGGGCCCAGATGCAGCTCCCCCCGAGCTGGAGGCAGAGCTGGCCCCTGGGGTGCAGATCAAACCTGTGCAAAGTGCCACTGGAGGAGGCTGAGAAGGGAAGGAAATTGCTGGGGTTTGGTCCTGGTCTTAAAGGATCTGTGGTAGGACCTTTGGCTTAAAAATATTTGTCTGTCTTCATGAAGTGTTAAGATGTGTGTCTGGAAAAGTGCTGCAGGAGTGTTAAATAGTTACAGAGAGAGCTTTTGCCACAGGTAGGGGAAGCTTTCCTGAATTTGTTGTTTGGTTGGGTTTTTTTGTGCATCATGTTGAACTACTGTAGCAGTCGGGTCACTGTCAGAAGTGGGGACATAACAGAAATGCTTCTGCAGTTCAAGTGACTAAATTGAGCAGGCTGCTATTCTGGGGCAGGTATTGCTGTCAGTCAGCATGTGGGGCAGGGATCCCATCAGACTTCCCGTGGAGCTGCATTGCATGGTGCAGCCATCCTCAGGGAAGGATCTTGAAGGCACTGAGCTGCCTCGCCTGGGTGCTAACTTGCAGCGAAGCTGTAACTAGTGAAAGCCTATCCATCCCAGTGTGTGTGGTGTCCTGCTGAAGGCAGAGCTCTGTGTGGTGATGTGCAGCCCCTGTGTTACCCCTGCAGGAGTGGCTGCAGCCCCTCTCTCCCTGCTGGGCCCCCCTTGCTCCCCAGCTGATTGGGCTTTGCCCTTTTTTACCACACATCTGTGCAGTTTCAGAGAAGTTTGCAGCAAAAAGTCCACCATGAACAAGAATACAAAAAAAAGAAAAGGTGAGTTTTGAGGTCTGAGGACAGGCAATGTCTTTACATGATACCCTGTCCTGAGGTGTCCCCTCAGCAAGGACTTAAATGTTTCTAATGGTTTGAGATGTAATGTAATACTTGGGGCTTCACTTAGGACAGGTGGTAACCACTGGACATGAGGATGTGAATATTTATGTTTGTTTTAAAGAAACAAACTTGGGCAAAGCCAGGTTATTTTATTTGTATAGTGTCAGCAACACTGCTGAGGGGTGGGATGTGACTCCCATGTCACATCCATTTCCATGGGCAAAGTTATAATGTCAAAGCAAGCATTTTGTGGGATTCTAGCACTGGAGGAAATTCTGTAAAGTTTAAGCAGGAGCTAGATGAAATAAAAGATAAATATAGAACAGATTTGATCCTGATCTACCCTAACTACTGGTGTGAGCTGGCAAGCAGAGCAGTGCTGGCCTGGCTTTGTGGAGACGTCTATGGCAAAAGGTCTTCTGGAGAACAAACACATCCCTGGAGTGCTTGGGCTGTTTTCAGTATGAGCAGTGGGTTTGCTTCTGGCTGTAGGAAAAGGAGAGGCACGACTGGATAGCAAGATAAGAACTGGCAAAATTAGGTCTCTCTGTGGTCATTAAGCCAGACACTTGTGCAGCCAGAAAAGCTTCAAAAATTGTTTATAGCACAAAGGATGATAGACTTTTAACTACCTGCTTTGGTTGGGATTGCTATAGTACACTGGGATTTGAATTACTGTTTGTTTTGCTGTCCTATGGTTGTTGGCAGTTCCCATACAGAATCCATATTTTAATGTTTATTTGAATGTTTAATTACTCTATAATAGCACAATAATTGCCATGTAGCTAGGGGAATTATGTGGTTGTCCGTACTCTCTAAACCAGTGTCAACCTCATCTGCAAACAATTATGCAGCTAACATACCTGTTAAACTTAGACAGTAATTAGCAGAGAAAGGAGAAATGTGAAAATGCAGTTACTCCTTTTAAATAACCTCATGAGCAAAGTTCCTTAGGTCCCTGATTTCTTTTACTATCACAGTGTTAGACAATGCAAACTGGATCTGGAAAAAGTTACAGAATTAAAGGTTGGTAAAGCTGCCTCTGAACTGTGTAACGATAGCATGTTATTTTTGTGGCCTGATATTTTTTTGGAGCTGCAGGTTGTGATCAAGCAGAAGAAAATACTCCCAAGTAACTTTGGATGTCCGCTGGCTGCACCTGCGAATTTTGGGGCCGCCTGTGGGATCTGGGAGGGAAACCACCAGGTGGCAATGTGCACAAGGAAATAAAACCTGGGCTCTGCCTCACACCACAGCACTCCTACAAGGTCGAATGTTCAGCTGTATTGGTACTTGTCCTGTTACAGAAGTTGGTGTGAGAGTTGACGCATCTTTTCCATTTTAGAAAGATTTTAAAGTGTAAGAATGCAAATGTCTTTTCCCAAGACAAAAGGAACCTGTAAGCGTGAACATCTCTCTACTTACTCCTTTCTGTCGTGCTGGTGGGTGTCTTCAGTAAACGTGCAGCTGTGTTTGCTTTAGGTTCAAATGTTCCCTCGTAAGTACTTGGAACATGTTTTCTTTTGTCGCTGGTTTCCTACCTGGAGCTCTGCCCCACACAGCTGGGGGTGTGTGTCAGAGTTCTGGTGCTCTGCTAGGTTTGGGATGTGGGCAGAGCAGAGGAAGGATGTTCCTTGGGTGCAGAAGGACCCACTGTGTGTTTAAGCTATAGTGTGCTGACGATTGAGACGCACTGGGTTTATTCAGAGTAAATTTATTTGCAGATCTGGATTTTCTTCATGAATTCTGGGTAACAACCTTGAACGGTGTCTCCTCTTTAAGAGTGCTGAGTTTGTTGCCTGTTGCATTGCTTTGAGGAGGGCAAAACTGCCTAAATTCAAGACAACAGAGCTCAAAATATTTTTTTTTTTTTTCTGTGTTATCCTGGTGCTGCAGGAGCAGCACGTGTCCACCTGGGACTTCTGCACCGCAGAGCCACACCGAGAGTTCAGGGGTTACCGCGTTCTCCGTCCATCCCTGGGGCGCTGAGACGTGTGTAGGGGCTGTGCCAGGGCAGTGTTGGTCCTCTGGCAGAATAAATGCTGTGAATTATCTGCTCTTTGCTAATCTGGGCGCTGTGCGTTCCCCCCGGAATGTCTTCCAAGCTCTGCCCAGGAGAAGCCCCGGGCTGGGTTTGCTGCTGCCCGCACCAGGCGGCATCACGGCTGAGCGAGGGGAGCAGAGGCACGGGGAAGCTCAGCTTGGAGTCTTTCTGGGCATGGTTCCAGGCAATGATATCTTTTGCCACCAGTTGTGGGGGATCTGAACTTCAGTTTGCATGAAAAGCTCAAAAAAGCAACTGTTTAAAAAACCAGAGTCCCCTTTCTGCCTTGCATGGTGCTTGTGGGAGAGCTGGAGCGCCGAGCAACGCTTCCGAGCGCTCCTCTGGCTGTTCGCAGAGACTCGGCTGCCTCGGTGTCCCCGTTCCCTGGACATGGGGGAGCTTGGGGGGTGGTCTGGGGATTTTTCTAAACGGGCTTAATGCCAGGGGCACTGCCCGCAGCAGTAATTGCCTGCGACAAGTGGAGCTTTCCAGACACATCTCGGCCCTGTGGTGAGCAGCACCCCAGCATGATTTTTGCAAAGCCCATGAACCAGGCGTGCTGGTGCTGTGCTGGGCAGCCCCCCAACAGAACAGCCCGCTGGAACCCACCCTGCTGAGCCCAAGCCAGTCCCTGCTCTTATCTTTCCCAGCTTTTCTGGTCATGTTTTTTCAAAACGTTTATATTCTTTTGCTGTTTGAGCTTCTTTTTCTTTTTTTTTCCCCCCTCCTCTGTGTAGCTGCAAAGCTTTGAAAATGCAAGGTGTTGCTCTTAGCATTTAATTTTTTTTTTCCTGTGGACAAATTCAGCCCCTCCAATCTGGCTCTCTAAAGATAATATTAGTAAGCAGCACTGCTCTGCTCGGGGCAGGGCAGGTCAGCTGGAGGCAGAGTTTTCTCTGCCCGACACATCCACCCGCCTCAGCCACTTGATTTGAAACAATTGGGGTGTTTTTTCTGTGTATTTATAAGGGCTCGGTTCAGCACAGAAACAAACAGCAAAGATGATGATCACTTACATTCATCTGTGTCCTGCGGGAGAGGAAAGCGAGCTTCACCAGCCCAGATGATTTTCCAATGAATTGCAAGGGCTGGGTGGGGAAGTCAGAGGCTCTTTTCTGAAGAATAGAGCCCTTAGTGTCTGCCCTGCAACACTATTCCCCCTCTGTCCGTCTGTCTTTAGCTCTTTGTTATGTCAACATCTGTAGCTGTGAGTAAATAGCCCGAGAGGAGAATACATCTTGTGCTGCAGCGGGAGCAGCCCGGCCGGGACTGTGCTGCCTCTGTCTGCAGCGGGCACGGCGCTCCCGAGCCCTCGGGCTGTGCTCAATGAGCCCGCTCAGTGCTTCATTGACCCCATCCAGAATGGACCCAGTGTCAGGACTGGGGGGATGCTGGTCTGCTGGAGCCCAGCACCTGATGCTGTGGTCAAGATGGGGTGCAAGTGCTGCTCTAGTTAGTTATGAAACACTCAGGTTTCCTCTTGTCG
This sequence comes from Florisuga fusca, assembly GCA_038090715.1. NCBI lineage: Eukaryota > Metazoa > Chordata > Aves > Apodiformes > Trochilidae > Florisuga > Florisuga fusca. The sequence continues at coordinate 546,574 of JAAWXA010000043.1, forward strand.
GTTCTCACCAGGTGTTTTTCAGCTATGATGATTCCTATGAATAATAAAAAAAGTATAGTTGTATAAATGCTCAAAACTGCTGGGAGAACTCACTTCATCAAGCAGGAGCTGAAAACCCCACTCTGTCTGCAGCCAGGACGACCTCCTGGCCCTCCTCCTGCCATCCGGTTCCAGGCCAGGCTGCTCTCAGAGCAGAGGAGCTCTGTTCCCTTTGTGGAGACAGGCAGCTGGGGAGATGGTGAGTGACTGCAGAGGGGGTGGCTGCCCTCAGCTTGGCTCTTGACAGACCCTGGAGGTGCGGGGTGGGAGATTGACAGCGAGATGTTCCCCAGCTCTGTGGCTGGGGGAGCCTGGCTAAATGTCACCTGGCTGCTGGGGGACACAGCCCAGGCACAGCTCCTTCCCCGGGGGTTTGCTGTGCCTGGCGCTGAAGCGGCTCCGGTGGCATTCCCCTGATCAGGGAAACAGCTAATGAGCAGGGGATGGGCTGCTTCAGCACAACCTCGGAGCACACGCTTTCCAAAGGGAAAAAAAAAAAGTCAGAACCACTTGGCAAGGAAATAATGTTGGAACTATTAGTGAGGCTGCAAGAGTAAACTTGTGAAGATGTGCAGTTGTAGGGCTCTTAAACCAAAATGCCATCTTCCTCAGAGCTGTTCTGGCCGCCCCAGCCTCCCCTTTGCAGAGGTGTTTGGGCCCCGCTGGGTTGGGCTGCTCTGCTTTACAGCTGTTCCCTTACTGCAGGGGCCAAAATACCTCCAGTGGGAAATCACCTGAAGAATGGGTTTGTTTATTTTGCAAAGTGTCACGACAACTCCACTGCAGTTGCAAGGTGCTGGTCAGATGTGGTGTGAGCAATCTGCCTCCAAAGCACTGATGAACTCGTTAGGCAAAGGGCAAGTGGGGCCTCAGGGAGCCCCCGGGTCAGGCAGCAGTTCTGGGAGTGGAAACTAAATCAACAGTGCTGGGGGCTGGAGCTCGGGTCAAATGTGCTTAGATAATTTTGCTGGGCCTTGAGATCCAGCTGTCCTGTATCTTTGAACAAAGCTGTGGTGTTGAGAAGTCTGCAGAAATAACCAGGCTGTTCAGGTGAGCAGGTTGATCCACACACCTGGGGCACGTTTGCATCACGAGTGGAGTCTGCAGCAACAGAACTGCATCCTGCTGTGTGATAATGTGTCCTGCCCCGGGCTGCCCTGCCATCTGCTTGTGTGCCAACCAAATACATTAAAAATACTGCGTTGGTTCCACAGCCTGACACAGGAATGTGGCTTGCTTCTCTCTGAACAAAAATACTCTTTTTTTTGGGTTTTTTCCCCCCCATATTCAGTTGAGCTATTTCTTTATCTGGCTTGAAGTTAGGTGTGTAATTGTTCTTTCCACTGAGGTCTGTTAGCTTCCCCAGGCTGCATTTTGGGTGTGTGTTGGTAGCTTTCTGTAGCTCAGTCATCCAGCTAGCAAGTACCCAAGAACCACATTTCTCTATTTTACAAAGTGTTGCAAAGAACTAGCTGGAAGGCTGTGGCTCTGTAAGTTAATCTGTAATTTCCCTATCTCTTTTACAAGGCTAGTGAGAGGAGGGGTTCCTCAAGGGGAGCTCTCCAGGGAAAGCCGTGGGTGCCAATGCAGCCGTGAGGCTGCTGGTGGTTAGCAGCCATCATCTTGACAGCTTGCAGCTAGGAACTCCAGCACTGGCACTGATATTTCACATCTGGAATGTGTATGTTGCTGTGTAGAAAATGAACAGCGAGGGTCAGAGGGGACCACTGGCCCAGCCTGGGCTGCAGGGCAGTGTCACTGTCACTGACTCTGTCACACTTCTCTCCACTGTGCTTCCAGAAGAGGCTTTTGAGGGTGGTGTGAGGTCACTCCTTGGTGGCTGGCTCTGGCAGTTAATTAGTGAGCTTTGTAAATGAGCATCTCTGTTCTGCAGGCCTCTGCGGGGTGGTGCAGCCTCACTTGTGCAGCTCATTGAGCTGGGCTGGTGCACAAGGGGTGAGATTTGAGCAGCCTCAGCCTCGAAATGGGGAGCCGGACCTGGAACCATGGACTGGGGTGCTTTTCCTTCGGTTTGCACCATTCACCTCGACCAAATCCTTTCCCTTTGCTCTCTTTTTCCCACGTGCCCTTAGACTTCAGCCCCCGGGGGCACACTCTGCCCCTCCAGTAGTCCTTGCTTTGTAAGACCTGGGAGTGACCTGGCCACAGTGCTGTGGTGCTAACAGCTGAGGGAAGGTGTTAGCATCAAGGAGTGTATCTGAATAAATATACATGTGTTCTATTGTTAACTGAACACTTCATTATTTTTATGGCTATTTAGCTTTTTCCCTATTTTCCATTTTTGCTCTAATAGAGTATGTGCTACGAAAACAGCTCGTGTAGACAGAGGGTTTTCTTCACTTTGAAGGGAGCCTTTACCTGGCTTTTTTGTTCTGTCACATTCAGAAATGCTGGTTGCAGGCCCACTAACTATGCTCTTGGTTGCAGATGATTTTTTCCTCCTTTAGAGGCTTGACAGTAGATTTTGTTTCCATCAAGCGGAAGGGGAAGACTTTTTGAAAGCACAGAGGCCTATAAGGAGCCTAATTTCACTGGAAGGTTGGGTGCTTAGTTGCCCTTTGTGCCATCAAACAAAATCTCCCCATATGTGTGGTGTTTGTGGGCTTTTTCCTTCCCCACATGGGAAAAAATTGATCAGTGTTTGTCACAAAGTTACGAACAAACGTCCCTGGTCTCCTTGATGCATTGATGTCAGCCCAGTGTGTTCTCCTTGCTAACAAAATTAGTTGCAAAGTCAGCAGGAGGCTTCGGAGAACACAGAGCGTGGGTTTTGTTTGCATAGCACACAGGGCTGGCTGCTGCTTAAATCACAAATCAGCCCTCTGCTCACCGGCTCCTGAGGCGGCGGGGGTTTGGTTTTGTTTTAGGAATCGTTGTTTGAATAAAAGGTCATTTACTGCCTTCCTGAGGGGGGGAGCAACGATGTAAATGTACAGTGGTGGAGTGCACACTGGGGTTTTTCAGCAGGGCCACAAAGGAGGTGGTGTGCAGGAGCTGTAAACAGCCTCAGCACCACGAGGCAGCCAGGATGGGTGCTGGGCCCCATCCCTGGGTGCTGGGCCCCAGCCACCCTTGCCCCGGGGGGCTCAGCTGGGGGGATGCCGGCGTTTGGTTCCCTCTGATCAGGGCACAGATCCTGCCGTCCCCGGGATGTGTCTGGTGCTCAGTGCCCCAGCACCCCCCGGAGCAGGCTGTGGACGGGGACTCTGTGCCCCTCACCTGCAGCTCTTGGTGTGGGAATCTTCCCCCGCGGGTCCATCCCTTGGGCAGGAGGTGCCGGGGGATGGGGAGGTGGCTCCTCGGCACGGCTGCATCGGGACTTTGCTCGCTGAGCCCCCTCCCTCCTGTACTCTCACCTTTCTCTCTTTTCCTGCAGGATTTCAGTCCTTGGGTCCCGCAGAAGCGCTAAGCTGGTTTATGCTTTGCTGCACTCGAATTTAATATTTACATGTTATTTCTAAATGTCTGTAAACAAACGGGTACTGGGAACGCTGTAACAAAATGCGATTATCACTCCTTCCCACCTCTTTCTCCAGCTTTTTTGGGTTTCTGCTGTAACAGCAGGATCCAAATATGTGCAAAATGAAGAGATATATTTTTAATTTATGTGAGTTCTTAAAAGGCTCCTTTAAGTTCAGATTAAACCCTACTGCAGGTTCAAGGGAAAGCTGAAGAAAATCAATTTTCCCAGGCTAAAGAGAGCAAAACCACTGCAGTTTATATGGTGTCCTTTGTTACTTGAATCAATAGCTCTGTTCCCATGAATGGCTGAATAATCACTTTTTTATATAATGTTAGTATACACACAGACTTAACTTCCCCAGACTTTGTTGTTGAACCTGCAGTAAAATATTTTTGATCATTAACAGTTTCTTGCTCTTATCCTTGTTTAATTTTTTTCCTGTATCTGAGTCTTGCTCTGAGCTTGAAATGTGGTGATTATTCCCTGCTGTGGCACTGGCATGAAGTATAAAAATGTCTCAAATTAATGTTTTCCCAGTAAATCGTAAGAATGTCAAGCCATAACAGTAGCCAGATCCAGCATCATCTGGGTTTCTTTTTGACTCGGGAATATTTTCAAATTCCAGAATCACTAACATGAGAGGAAATGTACCCATCTTAGCAAATAGCTGGGTTTGAGAAGAAACCCCCTCAACAAAACCCATCTGAGGAAGGGCTGGCTGCTTTTGTCCCATCCGCATTCAGTATTTCTTGTGGTGCCCCCTCTCCCTCCACAGGAGGAGTTCTCCTCCCAGGTGTTCCCAGCCCTGGAGAAGGTGGGAGCATTTGTTGGAGAAGAGGTTCCAGACCCAGGGCAGGGGGTGTGATAGGAGGACACTCTTGTAGGAGGCTTTTTATCATCTGCTGTCTGACTTCCCATATTGCAAATCACCTTGCAAGGACATGATCCCTGCAAAACCAGGCAAGACAGGCCTGGGGGAGGCTGCCTGGGAACAAAAGGCTTTTGCTGTTTTGTTTCAGTAATTCATACTTATTACTGCTTTGTATTTTAAGCATCACCTTTTCCACTTACAAACAGTTACATTATTAAAAAGATGTTTTTCAGCCGCTAGTAACCTTGGCAGTAGTTGTCAAGGTTAATGGTTTGACATTTCAGATCACCCTCAACTAATCAGCTGAGCGTGGCAGCACATGGGAGAGTGCCATTAGGGACGTGTGGCAGAGGGAAAAGGGCTTCCAGGGGCTGGGGAGCATCCAGCCATGGGGGTGTGAGCAGCAACACCCTGCTCTTAAATGGCATGTGTGGGGACCACCTTCTGCAAGAGGCTTTCTCCACCTCCTGAACAGCTGGAGCTGTGGAAACCTTCCACAGGGTCTCTGCCTGGCACCCAAAGTGATCTGTGGCCAGTGGTGTCCACAGGCTCTCTCTGTGCTTTTCTGGAAGCTCAGGGAAGTTCAAAGCAGCCACGTGTTGTATCCAATCTGAAATCCTCCAGGACCCAGGCGTGGAAGCCCAAGAAAAGAACACAAAGGAAGAAATTCCTTCCTTGAATGGGTATTCCTGCATGGCAGAGCTGCTAAGGATATTTCTAAAAGTGTTTGTGCTTGTTGGCTGCTGAGGTAATAGCATTCAGGTGCTGTCCAGGCTTTGCACCACCAGTCTAGTGGGGAAGAGCTTGGTGCCTTTGGAAGCCACCTGGGCAACTGTAGCTCTGCCCCAGGATCTGGCTTATCTGGCCTCTGATTTTGTCCAGGGTGGGGCTTGTGACAGGCATGACAGACATGCCCTGCTTTTAGGAAATACAGAAGCAACCCCCTGTCCTTACTCCTATTTAATAGGACAAAATTAAATGGACAGAGTTCAGGGCTTTTTGGTGGCTTTGGCCTTGCAAGAAGCTTTGCTGCTGCTGAGCGTGTCCGAAATGCACTGAATTGGCAGAAAAAGATGCAGGTGAGGTCTCTGCTAATCTCCACTTAAATCTTCAAATGATTGAAGTATCCAGTCTTAGCAGTGGCATGAAGAAGTCAATGTCATGTGTGGTTCCTCCAGTGCCCACTTAAGGATAATGTGTTTTCATGGACACAGTTCAGCATATAAAAGGCAAGTTTGCTCCCAGTTACAGCACCTTGGAGTAAATCATGAATGCTAGGACTGTTTTTTGTTTTTTTCCTTCTCTTTTGTCCTCTTCAGAATAAGTGAAATAGAAGTAGCTTAATATGGCTGTCACTTGTGTAACTAAGCATTTGCTTGACACCCAGCTGAGCTCATGAAAGAAAAGGCACAGGGTGCTTTGCAGAGCAAACCTGGTGTCACAAACAAGCTTCTTCCTCGAGTCTGCCTGGACCAGCAGCACTGCCCCTGTGTGACATGGGTGGCTCTCTGTGTCTTGTTTCTAATGGTGTCACATCATGGCAGTGGGCTGAGGGGAAGAAATTTGTCTGAGATATGCTCATTTTTTCCTTGGCTGTCTTACCAATAAGAATGTTTCCATGAGTTCTTTATTCATTTCAGCCAGGGTGTAACAGCCTTGTCCAAATAGCTGGAGGAAAATGTTGATTTTTCTCAGTTCCCATGGCCACTGGCTCCTGAGTCCAGCTGGGATGTTTCAGCCTTCAGGGGCTAATTAGACATCTGTATTGCAACTCAAACTTGTGGCTGCTTCATACAAGTGTTTTAAATCCAAAACCTGTTCTTGTGTGCTCAGTGCAATCCAGCTCACTTGCCATGGCAATTAACTTGTCCCCCCATATACAATTTAGTATTAGATCAGACTTCTCACCTAGCTGTTATAAAAATATTGTCCATATATGTATCATGGCTTTAAAGACAGCAAAATAGTTTGCAGGTATTTTTTCCTTGTGAGAGTCACCCAGTGACTGGTGAGAGGCATGTTGGCCAGGAATGGTTAAAAGCAGTTGATGGCCTTCAGCAGGGAGGGTGCTTCACAATAACACGTCCTATTTGTCTGTGACTGGAGGGTGGGAAGAAACAAGAGAGAGAAAACAAAAATGTGGTTTAGCTGCTCTATGCCTCTACTCCAGATGGTAAGATACCATTTTCCTGCTCTGGACATGGAGGCACTGCCTGGCTACCTGGGCTTGCAGAGCCCAGCTCAGCATTGGGTGGATGCTGAGAACATGAGGAGTGAAAATCTCCAGTGTGGGATTCCATTGGGGTATCCTGGCATGTCTTATTCCATGGCCAGAAGGATGCCTGGCTGCCTGGACTGCTTTTGGCTATCCCTCACTATTCAGACAGTGCCTGTCCTCACTTGTGTGTGCCCTGAGCAAATAACTTGGTAGGGAGGTGGGAGAAAAGCCAACATTCAGCTACGGGCTCGTGTTGCTTCTGAGCTCCTGCTGCTGGCAGCTCCTTCCTCTAATGGCATCACTTCTGCCCTGTGACAACTGCTCCAGTTCTGGGGAGAAAATAAGGCAAAAGCATGAACTAAACATCTTTGTTTTCTCAGATTTTTCCTTGTTGGCTTAATTGCAATAACATTTATATCACATAATATAGTGCAGCAGGGTTGTAATTTTCCTATCATCTAAATTGCAGGCTGAAAATTGTGTTAAGAAAGGACTGTAGAGAATGAATTGCTGCTTTCACAATGACTCCTGCTAACTGACAATGCGACGGGCAAATGGTTACCAAAGGCAGGGTGGGTTTGTGTATAGTGTTAGTGAACTCTAGCATGGTGTTTCTAAACACATCTCTGCACACACTGAATAATACATTTTTAACTAGAAGCCAGTGTCTCCCTTTAAGCACGCCTGTATTTTTTGCAGGCACTTACAAAGAAAGGAACACGTTCAATATGCCTAATTCTGTGTCTGTTTATTACTGGAGGAAGTGCAATAAAAGGGACTTTTAAAATTCAATTCCCACTGTTATTTGTGAATGTTTTTATGTCCCTGTGAGACACATCTTTGCCTGTTTCTAAGCAGCTCTGTTTCCTGGAGCAGTGATTTCAATGATGTTTGCCATGGACACTAAAGGCTGCTTCCCAGTAGCTGAACAGTCAGTTGGATGTGTTAGAGAAACTCATTTTGGTAATTCAGGTCCTTTAAACCCTCAGTGCTTCAGCTCTCACCTGAAATCCCCATGTGCCTTGGTACAGGTGAGCAGTGGGCTGGGAGCACTGCTGTGACATCTTGTGAAGTTTTCTTGAATATGAGTAGGATACGGAAACCAAAATGATAGCAGTTAAAAGGTTTTACCACGAATTAAGTCATGTCTGAAGATAGGACTTTCAAAATGTCCCTGTGTTCTGTGCTCACAGAAACACCTTACTGTGGATTCTCAGTTAGTAGCTTCTGTGTATGGCTGAGTGTTAATTTTTTACTTTATGGCTACTAAGAGTGTTTTTTCTTTAGTTTTACAAACAAAAATTTGGCAAAGCTGTCTTTTCAAGCCTGTCAGTTTGAGCCTGGAGGGTTTGCCTGGATCCCAGTCAGTTGGTCCTGTAGTCCCATCCCAGCTGACTCTTGGGTTTGCATGTGGATCCTGTAACACACCAGTGTTTTGTTCAGGCCATACCTCACGGTAAGAGGAAAGGGGGTGTATTTGGTGAACTACTGATTCATGAATGGATGATCAGGGAGAACAAAGCAGGCAGTTTCCTTGCTGTATGCTCTGATTTGCTTTCAGGCTTTACTGGTTCAGTCAGCTGTGATGCTCTGCTGGACATGTTAAAGGCACAGCCAGCCCCCCAGTCCTGGGGCATGGCTGGGAGGGGCTGCAGCATCCAGGTTGAACTTGATGATCTGGAAGGTCCTTTCCATCCATGAGGATTCTATGGTTCTATCCTGCTCAGTGCCTTGCCTCTGCCTGAAAGGAGGGCTCGGGAGCATTTCTCCTGGGAATGCAGAACACCCTGGTCCACCATAAGTAAATGACCAGTTAATTTAATGTGACAGGTGGCCAATATATTAGAATAATTCTTATTAATTGCTCTGAAAAACAACATCCTGGTGACATGCAGAATGACTGTGAGCAGCCTGTGAAATTACCAGTTTCAGTAGTGGGGCTTGCAAGGGTACAAAAAGTTTCTGAATTAACCTGTCTTTATTTTTCTCCAAACAGGGTTATTTTACTACAGAGCATAATGTGGTGCTCTCACTCATGCTCTGGTTGGTCGGTCTATAAATTAGTTTTGTAAACATTACTTGCAGCAAATATTAAGCTTCTTTTACCAGATAAAGGAACTAAATGTGCTGGGAATAAAGGCTTCTGCATATATAATTCTGCAACAAAATGTCAAAGAAGGCTTTTGATTGTTTAAACCTTAAGTTTTTTCTTCCTTCTGTGTCTTCTTGGTGGAAAAACTTTTTTGCACATTCGCAGAGCCAAAACCTTAAAGTTTTGAAGCACCAGGTGAAGAAAGCAATTTCATGGTTCATGCCACTGTTAATGTTCTGCTGTAATCTCCAGTGAGCAAGCCCCTTCCCTTGGAGTTTGGGATAATGAAGGGTTTAACTTTTCGGTTCCGTCAAATTAGTTGTGGGAGCGAGGAGAGAGGCCCCCTTCCCTTTTGGTTTTGTGGAGATTGCCTGCACAGACAAATAAGTGAGCATTACAGGTGATTCTTTCTCTGCACGGAGGTAGAGAGGTTCCATTTATTGCCATCAAATGCATTAAGCTGGAAGTCAAAGCCCTTAGCTTTTTGCTTGCTGCCAGTCTGGACCAGAAGACAATCAAACCATAAGGGTCATTTTCTGCATGAGCTAACCTTTTCCTCTCTTATGGTTTGAAGCCTTTGTTGACAATGAGATGCTCAGTGGGAACATTAAATTAACACTTCATATTCGTGGCTGTAAATTTACTGGCAAGCTGAGGAAAAGTCAGGGAAAACAAACACTCCATCATTTCTGCTTCATTTAGCTGCTGAATGGGGACACTCTCACCTGCAGAGAAAAGAGGTCAGGGCAAACAGGGATAATTTTAATCTGACTCTCAGCCTAGTCTTTAGTGGCAGTGGATTGTGTTGCATTCTGTGCTGAAAGTAAAGGTGAGAGTGAGGTGAGAGCAAGAAAATGGATAAGTACTATGTGAAATACTTAAGAGACTTTGTCGCAGGCAGGCAGGGACGGATGGCTGGGCTGGTTACTACGGAAACTAGCAGGCTAAATACTATTAATTTTGCAAACTACAAAATCAGTTGGCTCTCAGATAATGGCTGCATTAAGATTTCCTTGTGTCGGGTGGCAGATAGCACTCAGTTCCTCTGCTGAAGGTTTCAAAAGTAAACTGTTTTTCTTTCACTCCAAGATAACAGCGCTGGATGGTGACATGGCCCACGTCAGGTGTGAAATGTCTCCTGTCTCCTGCCTCTTTCCCAGGTCGTGATGATGGCTTCCAGGGGCTGCTGGGCAAACAGTGCTGCAGTGCTGACCGATGTCACCAGCTGGTAGTGCCTGTGGCATTGGTGCCCCAGTTCCCCAAACACTCAGGGTGTCTTGGAGCTGTTAGAGGGCTTTGCCTAATTCTGTCAGCAAGTGAATGCTGTAAAATTCTGTGAAAAGGGAAACATGGGAAGGTGTTTGGAGGTGAGAAGGAGACAGCACTTGTGTGATCTACAGCACTTGTGTTTGCTCGTGTTGCTAGATATCCATGTTTGTAAAAAAATCCATCAGTAAAAGGCCTTAGATATTTTAATTATCTGGTTAGGGAGCTGAACGGACCACCGGTCCCTGGCCCAGAGCATCCCTGGGGCACAGTGGGAGAGCTGGCCAGAGGGAAGCAGGGAGCTGCAGAGAGGAGGAGATTAAGCATCTGAGAAAGTGACAATGCGATAATAGAAAACACTTTCAACAGTCGTAATCCTTGACATGCAAGGACAAATGGGAATGCTTTTGTTCTTGAATTCAGGTTAACTTCAGGTTCAGGTGTAAAACTTGCAGCAGCTGGCTTACACCCACAGCTCCCAGGGTGCCAGCTGCTGGCTCATTGCTGCTCACCTGGAGCAGCCCGGGCAGGTCAGTGGGGCTGAAATGTGAAGCACAAGATGCTTTTCAAAATTCTCTCTTCCTCCAGGTCATACTGGGTTGGCTTTTCCCCTGCTGCAGTGTCCCCAGCCTGTCAGCTCACACCAAGCAGGGCTGGAAGCATCATTTAATAAATTTCTTACAGCACTTCAGAGAAAGCAGACTCCAACAAGAGGGCTTTGCAATCCAGGCAGTTTGCACACAACTCATCAGCAAAGTCTGAGACAACAAGAAAAGAGACTTATGTGGAGCAGTGACATGTTTATGTTAATTAGAGATGTTGTGGGGAGTAACAGTAAATGGAATGGCAAAATGAAAGTATAATAAATTCAAATAAAACTTCTTTTTTTGGTCAAATGGCTTTCTGATCAATTTGCAGAGAACTGCAGTACCATATAGCAGAGCTGCAGATATTTTAATTTGCTTTCCCCACCTGCTGCCAGGCTGAAATAAATGTCTGTTTACCTGAGCTTGGGAATTTGGGCTGTGAGCAAGGGCCTGCAGAAGAAAAGATGCTCCCCTGAAGGCAACAAGGAGGTCTTAAGAGTCTTACAGCAAGCTGAGAGGAGGAAGAGGGTCAGCTAACTAAAACCTTTCTGAAGGTAGCCATGTGTTGCTGTGAACGCTGTGCAAGGCTTCTCCCTGCTGCCATGAAAAGGGCGGCTGTGAAACAAACAGCCACAGAACTGAGCGACGGGAGCCAGGCTAATGAATTCACAAATTGTTAGCAGACTGGGGGTTCCTGACATCCTTCCCGAGGAGGCCAAAGGCATGGCAGCACATCCCCCCAGCCCGGGCATTCCTGCTGGTGGCCAAGGAGATGAGCTGAGGTTCCTCAGCAGCGTGCCGAGGGAGGGGAGAAGAATGTCTGAAGGGCGCTGGGTGAAATCACAAGTGCTGAGTCCTTTCCTGGGGGCTTTCATTGCTTATCCAAGAGAAGTGCTGTTCTGGAAAGTCTGAAGGGACCATGTGTCCCTTTTGAAGCTCAGTAGCTGATGGTGGCCTCGAGGCAGTGGCAGCTTCTGTTGGACTTTTACTGCTCTTCAGCCTCAGAGCTCAGCGAGCTCCTGGGCTGCTGCTGGGCACAGTGCTCAGAGAGGGTCCTGCCTGAGTTTCCCTGTAGGAAACTTGCCCTGCTCCAAGTTGGCTAGTAGCCACTTGAAGTTGTTTCTTAATTTTGATCAGGTTGGCTGGATTTACTCTTTTTGTTTAGCTTCCATCCCTATGGAGCAGGAGGGTTGGCACACAGGTCCCTGTGGGGGACCTGGCTCAATGTTTGAGACCTCTGAAGAGCAAAGAGGAGCAGCAGGGTTTGTCTCTCATTGTCGTGGAGCAACTCTTTACTGGGTGCAAGCAGTGAGTACAAAGCTGCAGGGATGGGTGCTCCTGGCCAAGCCCAGCAGTGTGCTGCTGGTGAGCTGCCAGCACCTCGGGGAATCTCTGCCTCCCAGGAAGGAGCCTGGGCTCTGGCTCTGTGCTGTTCTGTCCCAGGGGACTGCTGGAACAGGCAGACATGAGGAATGAGGCCAGCAGAGCTCCCTGGGTGCCCTGGCACTGGGATGTGTCATGTGGGATCTCCTTGGCATGTCTCTGAGCAGCCCTGTAATCTCCTGTGTCCATGGGGCTTACACCAGCTCATCTCCCCTTGGGGGCAGAGCAAGAGTGGCTTTGCCTCTGTGAAAATAGTACCATTTATTTTACTGGCCTCTTAAAAGATAAGGTTGAAACATGGAGTCCTGCCGTTGAGAAGAGAAAATAAAGAGGATCAGACACAACCCCCATGTACACATGATAATTTTTAGTCTGGGTTTATCATGTAGGAATTACAAGATACCGAGTAGGAAATAAATCATAATGTCAGGACCAAATGCCATTTTTCTTTCTTGGTGTGATTTGCAGCATCCCAGTCACACAGATTTCATTCCCTCTCAGAGGGTTCTCCCCTTTAATTGAATTATGCCCTGACTAGCAAATGGGATTCATTCTTTGAGATACAAGGAAATTACCATTTGATGAAACAATGTGTTATTACTTTCTCACCTGCACAAACATCCTTCAGGAAAGCTATTATGCAGATATCCTTGATTACAGACTATTGTTCCTTTTGATCTCTAGCTTCGTTTATCATAACAACAGTGTGATACCACATGAATATTGTGTAGCAAGTGCACAGATGCATTTGAACTGTCCTCCACAATTGTTTGGTGGCTATTTTCTTAGAACTTCAGAAGAGTGATTTGTTTCTATTTAATTAAAATGCTCTCTGCTGCAGATAGCCAGTGACAAGTAGATCCTGTATCAGTGGGTTGCTTGGTGTATCACAGCATCTTTATTTGCCTCTTCTTGTCAGGGGTGGGGCATTTCAGAATAATTGAATGACCACCAGGAACCCCATTTCCTAAGAAGTTATGAACTTCACTAGTCTGAAGTGACAAATATTTCTATACACAAACCCATGTTACTACCTGAAGTGAAATGGTGAGTGTTGCAATTATTGCAACTCAAGATTTGGAATATTGATTCTTGTAACTCGAGCCATAGGCCTTTGAAGGTGTATTTTTTAGATTTATGCTGTTATGTGGTCTTTGTCTTGAATTCAAAGTTTCACTTAATTCCTGATTCTCTCACAACTGAGAAGAAATTGAGAACTTCAACCCCAGAAGGCAAGTGAAAAGCCAACTGTATTATCATTACTTTTCAGCTGATGCAATGGCTCAGAGGGGTAAAGGTTTGTCCCAGAGCCTTGTGTCCTTGGGAGCAGCAATATGGAGATGTCTCTGTATATTGGTGGTGTATTGGCAGCTTGTTTGTGGAAGAAATACTCAAGGCAAGGGAGGAGATTTGTTAATTTTGTCCTTTTAACTTTGGTAGTGCAGCTTCTTACAGTCACTGCTCCTGCTCAGGAAGGCTTTTCCTCCTCCTTAGGTGGCCATGTGCAGCCTGGGAAGGGGCAGCACCACAGCCCAGCCAACCCTCTGGGAAGTTTCAGATGTCCCTGGGGGGAAGGCTTTGCTTCCTGGGCTCCTGGGGCTTGCTTGAGTCCTGCATGGTGCTGAGGACCAGCTTGGCTGCTGTCACCAAGACCTCTGGGGAGCATCTCTGGTGCTCAGGGGCAGCTCTTAACATGACAGGTTAATGGCATGGAATAAACTGGCCTCAGCAAGCCTGAGAAGGTTTTAAAACCTTTTTGTGCTCATCCTGCAAATGCATCTAGCACTGCAGAGCCTCCCCTCTGTACAAACTTGCCAGAGGCTGGTTCTAGGGGGGCTTGAAGAATGAGCAGGCAAACCTGGCACAGTTGGTAACAAAATCTGCCTCGATCGAGGAGGTGCAGGGAGGGCAACTACTCTGATGACAGTAATGACATCTCCAGTTGGTTTACTCAGAGCAGTGACTGCTGATCTGTACCATTGCAGAGCTGATGCTGTTTGCAGGAGTTATAAATATGCAAAAATGGATGTGCAGGGCATGGGCAGAGAGCAGAGGCTGGGTAGAGCACCCAGCCCTCACATGTGGGGATCCCTGCTGAAATCCCTGGGGTGCTGCACGAGCCCATGGGAGAGGCCCTGCCCACCCAGGCTGTGGCTGCCCCTGGGACAGGCCTGTGCCATCTCACCTCAAGCATAAAACCCATGCTTACCCCAGCAGCACGAGAACCACAAGGAAGAAAGCAGAAAAATAATTATTTACTGATTCAGAGGCTAGTTTCATCTATTAAGTTTCACATCTCTCACAGAGCTTATTGCAGCAGATCTCATTAGCTGTGTGGAGTGGGCTGGAGAGGGGCTTCCCCTTGGCTGCTGCAGTCTTATTGTGGTGGGGATCATCAAGCGATCTTCATTTGCTGAGGCAACAGGCTCGGTGCTGATCTACATGGTCCCTTTTAGCACACGCTGGTGTTCAGTGCTGATGGCTTAAAGCCCCTTGTCCTGCTGGGTGGATTCTGTGTGCTCCTCTGGCAATTCCCCTTTCCTGAAGAACAAATAACACTTCAAAGCCAAACAGCTTCCCAAGACCGTCACTGTTGCATCTGGAATGAAGCTGAGATTATTTTGCTGTCCTCCTCCCAAACTGCTGCCTACAAAACGAGCTATCATGGCTCACAGCATCCTGAACTCACCTCCTGCAGCTGTGCCAAGGCAGAGGTACAGACGTGGCAGCTTGGGCCACAGCAGACCCTTAGAGTCCCAGGAAAAATTGAAAGTCAATGTTTTCCAGCCAGGAAGGCAGCTGCAAGAAGCAGATTTTTAACTAAAAGTGCATGAACAGGGTCCAGCTGCTGGCAGGGTCAGAGCAGAGCGAGGTGGCTGTGCTGGGGGCTGCCGCACTTGGGGGGCACAGGGGGCTCTGTAATGCAACCCCTGGGGGCTTGGCTGTGTCTGGCCGGCCTTGCAGGCCCCTGGCTGGCGGGCTGTTCAGCCAAAGGTTGTTTCTGCCTTTCAAGAGCCGCGTGTTGGGCAGGAGATGGTGCGGGAAGGCTGTCAGTGCCGCACCTTCCCCTGCGCGGGGCTCCTCCGCTCCATCCCCCGCAACAAAACCCGTGTGCCTCCCGGTCTGGAAACTGCCTTTGGCAAGAACTGGAGCTTTGGCTGGGGACTGGGACATGAGTAGCAGCTCCAACCAGCCTTCAAAGTGAGGAAATTAAATTTTTAGGCTGGATAGGATTATAGGAACAGCCTCTTTGCAGCCTGTATTTCAACGTCGAGCAAACTCTCCTTTATACCCCGACTAACGCTGAGGGGCTTCTCACTGTTCACTCTCCAGTGCCTTTGTGTGCTGATAGAGAAAGCAGGCTGATGCCCGAGGGGCTGTTGTTTTCCTGCGGTGGAGTGGGTCTGCAATTTGCAGGGATGAGCTTATTTTCATTTTTTTATCTGAGAGATGAGCAAACAATAAATTTTGGCTAGGTGCACATGTCCTGCAATTCATCTTTCAAACTAATACGAGATCAGTAAAGGCTCAGCAGCTAAAAGTGGCTCCACTTCTTTTAATCTGAACTCTGGAAATGTTTAGGTCCCCCACTCCTATCGATGGATGCAGAGTGTGAAAATGTCTTCGAGGGTCTGGGCGGTAAGTAGTTAGCAAATGATTTAGCAAATGTGTTTCTGCTGTGTACCAAACCGCCGGGTTGTCGGTGGAAGCCCTGCCAGGGGCCAGGCTGCGGGGCGGCTGTGGTGCGGGTTCTGCAGCCAAGAGCCTGCGGGGCAGACGTGGCTGGCACGGAACCCCGCGCCCGGACAAAGATGCCTTTTCCTTGGAGTCTTCTGATGGCCGTGGCCTGATCTAGAGCGTGGAAGAAGGGAAGTCCATGGCTCGAGCTGCTCGCCAGCTTCGCTGGGATGCGGCTGCTGTCATTTGCATTTGGTGATGACTCCCCAGACCTGGGGCGCTTGAAGCGCTGCAGCTCAATGGCAGCGCCAGCAGCCGCTTCAGCAGCCAGGTCTGCTGGGCTGGGAGTGTTTTTCAGGAGGAATACACAATGTTCTGCTGCCGTTTCTTTTTGTTTTCTTGACCGTACAGTAACTTTGTTATTAATGTGCTAACTGGTTGCCAATTAACAAGCAAAGTTGTCTGGGCTGCTGAAGGCTTTTCCGCTCCCAGTATATTCCCTGTTTCTCTCCTGCCTTTCATCTCTGCAGTCAGCCGGGTGCCACCACTAAAGCCATCTGCCCCTCTGCTCTGGGAATTGCTGTCGTGGCTTTTGGCCCCTTCCTGCCCCGGATCCAGCCCTCTTTGGGCTTGCCTCACTGCTTTGTGATTTTCTTCCTCCTTTCATCTCTGATCCCGTTCTTCTCCACTCTTGGCTGCCAGTCTGGCTCTTGGGATTCCTTTCCCTGTGCTTTAGACACCAAAATCCTGTTACCCTGTCCTAGTCCTTCCTCTTGCTGACTTCCCCCTTGATGCTTGTGATACAGATCTACAGACCCTGCTCTCAAAGCACTCCTAGCTCCTCGGGGATATTCCTCTGGGATGGCAGATGGTGGTTGACTCTTGTGCAGGTTTGCTGGGGGGTGAGGAAGAGACTTCTGTGAAGGGGTGGTGGCTTCACCTCAGTGGAGGTGGGTTGGGAGTCAAAGGGCAGGTTAGTTGTGCTGCCCTCAAAAGGCTGTGCATTGCTGTGGAGATGCAAAAGCCTCATCTGCATCCCAGGCTGAATAATGGCTTCACTGAAGCTTGGGTTGAAGCACAGGAAGGAACTGAAGATGGGTACAACCAGGTCCTTCTGCCTTGTGATGATAGTGGAGCGGGGTCTGTGAATCAGAGGCACCAGCAAGGCTGCCAGAGACGTTCTGCAGATCAGGTGGTGTTGAACACTAGAGATGTTTCTCTTGTCAGGCCTGGCAGGAGGCTGGTGTGAGTGCTCCTGCTGTGGTCAGGTTGGGTCAGAGTGCATTGGTCACCCTGTTCCCTCTGCCAGCCCCTCCTGGGGTGAGAGTGCTGCTGGGGCTGGGGGGTGCCCTGAGCCTTGGGGCTGTGCTCTCCTGTTCTGTTATAGCCCAGCAGTCTGCCCAATTCCATTACCTATTTATTCTCTCCGTATGTGTAGTGTATGTCTCTGGCATGTATATTTATATAAATTCTTATTTGCCGGCTTCATAAAATACCCGTTAGGAGTGGGGCTGGGTGGGGGTGACCCAGATGCACAAGAGGAAATGTTTCATATCTCAAGGAGTGCCGTCTGTGCCCCCCGGCAGCCCCTCCCTCCCTCCTATCAGATCTAGGGCTTAATGGGCTTAAGAATTAGAGCAGCTGCTTGGTGCAGAATTTATTGACTGGCTGTGCATAACGAGGGGAATTAAAAACCTAATTGGTGGAGCTGTTCCCTGTCAGTTTGTGAGTTTTTACTTTTCTGGGGGCCTGATGTTCTTAACAAG
Source organism: Florisuga fusca (assembly GCA_038090715.1). NCBI lineage: Eukaryota > Metazoa > Chordata > Aves > Apodiformes > Trochilidae > Florisuga > Florisuga fusca. The sequence goes on from JAAWXA010000043.1 coordinate 563,958, forward strand.
GCTTCTGGACTCTTCCCTCCCTCCCACCTTGCTTTCCTGCTTCTCTGCTGTGTTCTGTCTGAGCTGTGGGCAAGCAGGAAGCCTGCCCAGCCCCTGGGGGTGATGACAGCCTCTTCACCAGTGGCAGTGGTGGCCATGGTGTCCAGATCCCAGCTGGAGCCTGGCTGGCACTCGGGGTGGGTTGTCTGGCAAGAGATGAGAATGAAAGGCAGACGTGGGTGCAGAGCCTCACTCCTATGCAGTGGCATGAGGAAATGTCCTTGCACAACCTGGAGTATGAACTGTGTCTGCCCAGTGCCAGCACAAAGCTGGAGGTTGCTGTGTTAAGAGAGCAGGAAAGGAACTCACCTGGAAGACAGTGAAGCATCAGTCCTGCTCTGCACTGCAAGTCACTTCTCCAAAGGCACCATCACAGCTTTTCCTTTTGATAATGCTGGCTTGCTAAATGCCTCCCTAAAGAAGCCTCACCTGTGCCTCCTGCTTCCCTTTTCCAGCTGTGTACATGGAAGGAGGAAATGAGATTGAATTCCAAAAGTCAGTATCTGAAAACCTTGCTGTGGATTTTTTGAGGCAGGCATGAAGGGCTGTGCTGCTGTCTGGGCACGGCTCCTGTGGGCCCAGAGCATGTGTCCCCTGTCACCTGCATGGGACAAAGTTGAGGGGCTGTCCTCTGTGCCAACAAACTCTTGTAGGTGCCCACTGAAAAGGCAGCTTCTGTCCATTGTCCAGAGCATCACAGCCAAAACTGAAGGAGGTCCTTGCACAGTGGCACCTCAGGGGTGTGCAGTGCTCCTCAGGGTGTGTATGGGGTTACCCCTCAGCTCCTCTCTGAAGCTGGGCATACTGGCTTTCACTGGTGACAGGCTGGTGGGCCATGACTTCTCCCTGGAAGGAACTGGTTTGGTTTCTAAATGGTTTCCTCCTGGGCCATCTCTGGAGGTGCTCTGGGGATGAGCAGCTTTCAGAGGTGTGTTCAGTCACCTTTTTGATGTTAGCACATGCTGTTTTAATGAGACAGGACTGCAGAAAGATGAGTTTAGTGCATCTGGTGTAGCTGTGACCACAGATCCTCCTGCTGCTCCTCACACTGGCTGGAGCCAGGCCCCTGCTTGGGCTCTGCTCTGCTGTCTGCAGCAGGGACCAGGAGAGGCTTTTCCTCCTGCATCTCCTGCTCTGGGAGAGGCTGAATGGGCACAGAAATAGCCTCACTTAAGGCTACTTCTCATTACTACATTAAGTCAACAACCACTTGAGTATCCAAGGATTTTGATCAAAGCTCCATACTGAAAAGGGGGACAAAGAGTGGCAAACTTATTTGACTTCCACTTATTTCCAGAGCCTGTTGAGCACATGGCTGTACTCCTCACCAGAGTGAAGTGTGTTCCTGGCAGAGCAGCTGACTGCTCTCTGCACCCCCCCTGGCCAGGAGAAAAACTTCTCCAGGAGCTCCAGCCTGCAGTGAGGGCAGCCCCCTCCCTGCCTGCACCTGCTGAAGGAGTGGCAAGGTGGTCACCCATCCCATCCCATCCCATCCCAACCCTCCCACCCATCCCATCCCATCACATCCCATCCCATCCCATCCCATCCCATACCATCCCATCCCATCCCATCNCAGGGCTCCCCTGGGGAGCAGCCGGGCCTGAGGTAACAGCGCGTTGGGGGGCCCGGAGAGCCCGGCTGGGGTGGCCGAGCGTGGCCTGCCCGCGGCTCCAGCCCCGGGTTTCTCCTCAGAACGTCCCCCCGGGCGCTGCCATCGCTGCCTCCTCTGGGAGACCCCGGGCTGGTGGCAGGGCTGGGACACCCTGTAATATTTATCAGTAAACCCGCAGGGAAGGCGCTTCCAGGGCCCTTTTCCCCTCCTCACTGCGTGGTGGTGGCTGAAGCGGGGCCTGAGGGCTGCTCTGAGGAGCATTTCTCAGGCAGCTCAGAGCTGGGCTCTCCCCTCACTGCAGGGAGGTGACATGAAGTGACCCCAGGCTCTGAGACACTTCCTGGGCAGCAGGGGGGCTGCTCGGCCTCTGGGGGGCTGATGTTCTGTGCCCATGGGGACCCCCTCCTGGGAGGAACCACTGGGGTGCTCTGTGCAGGGCAGGGCAGGGTCAGGAGGAGCTGGGGGGTGGGAGGTGTCCAAGGAGAGGAGGGGACACTGGGGCATCAGTTCTCCCTTCCTTCTCACCACTTAGAGCTCCAGAGTCCCTCTGCTCCCTCAGCACCTGCCCAGGATGGGTCAGAGGGCATCATCCCACCCCATCCCACCCCATCAATCCCATCCATCCCATCCCATCCCATCCATCCCATCCCATCAATCCCATCCCATCCCATCCCATCCCACCCATCCCATCCCATCCCATCCCATCCCATCCCATCCCATCCATCCCATCCCATCCCATCCCATCCCATCCCATCCCATCCCATCCCATCCCATCCCATCCCTGGGGACAGTGACCCTCTGGTGTGGCTGTTCTGGAGGAGACCCTGTGTGTGAGCATGTAGGGATGTGCTTGGGATGGGCATTGAGTGCTGCTATCAGCTCAGCTGGGAAAGAGCAGAAAAAGCATATCCATATTATTATTATTAACCAAATTATTTCCATGGCTACTTTGCAGCATCTTTTCAAGAAGTGACGAGTAATGAGTTAAAACAGTTACCAAGGAGAGCCTTAGAGCCTGGGCCCAGTGCAGACTCCTTGGGTGACCTTTGGCATCAGGGGGGCTTGCCAACCAAACATTTTGGGTTTTGTGGCATTTGTCTTGCTGTGCCCAGCTGTCCCCACCTTTAGTATGGACCCTCCTCTTTCTCAGGCAGCCTTGCTTGTTGGGGCTGTCTGTGGTCATGCAAGATACCCTCGTACCAGGTACCACAAAGCTGCCAGCACAGCAGCAAAAAGTCTGTGCGTTTTTTACATAGAAATCATATCAGTATTTTGGGTTCTAGTGGAGGCAAGACTGAGGGGTTTTACTGCAGGTGAGCTTGTTGTGATCACCTCTGTATCTTTAGTCCTCTGCACCTAACGATGCTGTAGTAAAAATAAAAGTAATCTACAGTAAATGTATCCTGGGTACCTATTTCATGATAAAAACACCTCAGTGCAATGAAAATAAAGTGTTAGTGAGTCTCAGTAGTGTCTACAAAGAGAGTACTATCTCCTGAATTAATGTTGGGTCCCCTCCAACAGTTCTCAGTGTTATCTGCAGAAGACTGGTAAACACTAAGAGTAGCAGCAGCTTTGATGCTTTTTTTTTTTTTTTTTTTTTTTTTTTTTTTTTTTTTATTCATGCTCCTGGTACAGAAGCAGCAAGGGGTGTAACAGGGCTGAGAGGTACTCTTGCTTTGCATTAAAAAACATTTCTGTTAAAAAAAACACCCAAAACAAAAAGAACAACACTTTTGTTAATGTCTTAGTAACCCTTTGGAAATATGAACACAGAACCCTGTTTTTGCAGTGGCTGAAAGGACACTGAGACACAGGGAAACCCAAAGTTTAACACGGGAAGTCATGGTGAGGGAAGAGCAGAGCATGGGAATTTACATTCAAGAGGGAGGAAAATGAGGGATTTGGGCAGAGAATAACTGATAGGTGCTGTGAATTCATTAAAAATAGGCTATAAAAGATACACGGCAAGGTTCTGGTGACAGACCAACAAAGCTTTTCCTTCCCCTCATTGTTTATACTGTCACAGGATCCTTACAATAGCTGATAGTTTAGCCTTGTACTCCATGGTTCATTATCTATTATTCTATTTATTAATGCATTCTTGGGTCTTAGTGATGTGATAAACCATCCATGCTTTTCTTTTATGGTTTAATGGGATTCTTCTGAAGCCCCCTCCATGTTTACATAACCTTGCAATTCATGGTTATCTATCAGTTATTTCCTACTTCATGCACACTCGATGGAGCTGAGGCAGCCATGCTCTGGCAGTGGTGCCCTGCCAGTTCCTCTTCTTAACCATCAGGGTTTCCATGAAATCAAGTTCAGGTGCCCTTCTGTGAGGGTGAGAGGAGATCCAGCTCCCATGGCACATGGGGCTTGGTGGCACCAGGGTATCTTCTCCATCCCTCTCCAAGGGAGTGAATCACAGCATCGTTCTGCTGGATAAGACCTTTAAGCTGAAGTCCAAAGATGGTCAAGGCTTGTGTTCATGAAAGTCTCTGGATGGGTTTTGGGTGTCTTGCAAACCCTATGGAAGACCCAGGCCTGGGGAGGTGCTAAGCTTGACTTCAATAGGAAGGAAATAGGGATCAGATGTTGATTTGATGCTTTCTCTGGGCAATACTGGAGCTCCTTTTGAGGAGCTTGGCTGTTGTGATGAGTTGCTGACTAGCAGAGCTGGGACAGAAACCCTTGGTTTAGGCACTGGGGTGGTATCCAGAACTTTTGTCATTAAATACCCTTTGGAGAAGGGAGACCCAGCATCACTATGGGGCTGCTCTCCATCAGAGGCAGAAAATCATCTAAATATGACACCAAGCCTTGATTAGCAATACTGGGGAACTGGATGCGAGACCTCATTTATAATTTCATTCATAATCCCTTCAAAATGAGTTGGTACCAGTATGTGATAAGTGGATTATGTGTTAGGCCCAAGTAAAGCCAGACACAATTAGTGCTTTAATAAACCGGTTGTATGCATTACTAACAACTAAGTCATAAGGGAATTGGTGTATTTACAAACCCTAATTAGTAGTTTGTTACTGTGATACCAAATTTAAACAAATCTGTAGCATCACTGACCATCTGGGTTAGAAATCTCTGTTTTGAATTTAATTAGGAAATAGTTGTGACAGAAAATTGGTCCTTATTAGTTAGCTAACGATCAGCATTCCCCTAATTGAAATGAAGAACTGTCTGTCGGGTTTGTAAAATGTTTAGATTATGAGCAAAGACAATCAAAAAAGTATTCTCTCACTTAGGACTTTGTAAGCTGTGACGACTGATTAAACACTGCCCTCCCCTCTGGTATTTTAGCAAATAAAATGCAAATGACAGCTATGAATGTGCATGATAAAATTCTGGCAACTAGAATAGTGCATTTCTGGTTTTGCTTTTAAAAATGTTTGGGAAGGGCAGCAGCAGCAGCACACAGCCAGCCTCCTTCTGGCCCCTGCTGATTTTGGTGGGTATTGGCCATGTCCAGAACCCTGAGGTCTGCAGGGCTGGGACTGCTCCTGGGTGCACACGTGGGTGCAGACTGTGGGTGTTTAATGGATGGGGGAATGAGAATATGGGTCATTTGCTGCAAGCACACTTAGAGCAGAAGTGAGCATCTCAACCTCACGATCAAAATAGAGATAGTTCCTTTAGACCCAGGCTGAGGTTCTTAATTAATTTTCACTTCCTCCCTTTATAGTCCTCTGCAGGACTCTGGATATTAGGAGTCCTGGTAAGCTTTCCAGACTAGAGAAAGATGCACAGGCAATAATAAACAACCTGACCGCTCCTGTTCTAGCCTCACTTGTTACTGAGAAACTCTTTATATGTTGTGACAGACAATGAAGTTTCTGTAGGGGCTTTAAATCACTTAATGTTGAAAGGAATTCCCAGACGGCTTTATCAGTCACTGTGTAAAATTGTTAGAGATCTCCACCAGCTAATAAATTTGATTTGGGGTTTGTTTTGCTGGCATTTGCACAAACCCTCTGAGAACTATAGTTACTGTATTCTTATACAGTATTTGAATTCAAAATCGAAATGCCTGTTCCCCTCTCCTCTGGGAGAGGAAATAAAACTTGGCAATAGAATATGAATGTTGGTTGTTTTTCTTTCTAAGCCTGTGCATTATTATTTGAGGAGATATAGTGTTTGACAAAACCATTTATTTTGTTTCAAATATTTTATTGAGCAATAAAACTAGTTTACATGGCTGCCACATATGGGGATTTGTGCCTGTTAATATGTAAGGGAGATGAGTAAAGAAACGGGCACCCTGGCCTGTCCATGTTTCACTTGGTGGCCCTGGTCAGGGTGGGCTGTGCTGAGGCTGCTGCAGGAGGAGCATCGCCCCTGGTGCAGCTCCCAGGGCTCAGGAGGCAGTGCCCAAAAATAAAGCCAATGTTGTTTGCTGGGCTGAGGTTTGGGTTTTTTTCTTTCCTACTCAACACTCACAAATTTATGGTGAATGGCTCCTTTTCATGGATGTTTCTATCCTGAATGGCAGAGAACCAGTGCTTTTAATCTAGCAAAAGCCCCTGTGGGTGCAGCCAAGTGCAGCTGAAGGCATCCGCAGAGCTGCACTGCCTGGCCCCAGCCCTTCTACCTGAGCCCTGGGCTCCCCACTGCCACACATGCAGAGCACAGACAGCCTCACTCGAAAGAGAACATCATTTATGTGGGTTTTTTGTTTTTTTGGGGTTTTTTTCCCCTGACTTGGAGGAGCTGGGATGGGGTTCAACTAGTCTTGCTTTAGTCCCTGTTTTGTTTTGCTCTTTCCTTGGGCTCCTTCTCTGGCCCTGTCATCTCCCCAGGTCAGAGGCTCTCATCTGTGAAATGGGGCCAGCAGTAATTCTCCTCTTCCAGCTTGGGACTGTTCGTTTTATGGGGATCATAGTGAGTAGATAGGCTTGAGTTCCCTTCACAGCAGTTGGAGTTGTCCGTCCCCTGACCCTTCCCAGGGCAGCACATGAGAAGCCAGATGTGAGTGGGGCCAGGGGTGTGCGGGTGTACTGCCCTGCCCCTGGGCAGGAGGGAGGGATGCTTCTCCTGCACCTCCCTGTCAGGCCATGAGGATGAGCCCCCCGGGGCTGGCAGTGTCCCCTGGCTGTGGCTCTGCTGTCACCCACCCACACCACACAGCTTGAGAGTGACACTGATGGTCTCCAGCAGCAAGCCCACCTCTCCACCCCCCTGGAGGAGGATGACAGCTGCCATGAAGCTTTTTGAGGGGGGGATAGAATTTAATGTCCTGGAAAATCCAGGCCCCTGTGGAGCAGGCAGAGGATGGGCAAATGGTGTGAGCTGCAGCCACCAGCAGTTTGTGTCATTTGCCAGGTGGGGCTGGAGCCACGAGGTGGCACATCATTGTCCTGCCTAGTGCCCTTCATGCCACTTATTTCTGGGAGCTGAACTCAGGTGCTCTGGGGAGTGCCTGTGTGTTCCTGGTGAGTGCAGCTGTGACTTGCTCAAGTCATTTCTGCATTCTTCTTGTACAGGCTCAGCCCCCTCTGCAGCTCACCCCCTAACGAGTGTTTACTGCAGAACTGGCTTATTGCATGCAAAAAAAGTTGTTATTTTTCTGGAGTTGCTGCCATAAAACAGCATGTGAGGCTCTTTCTAGGTGGCTTCTGGATATTTGTTTTGGGCTTTAATAGCCTTGGAGGGACTATTTGTCTGCAGGCCACATTATTTGTAGAAAATGGTCTGGGATGCCACCTAGGCAGCCAAGTGTCCTTTTGGGTGGCTTTTTTCTTGTTTTAAGAATATTGATTTAAAGGGGAGGTTTGCAGTTGTTTCCTTGGTTGGCACCCTGATCTCCTGCTTCATTGTCTCCGTGTGCCTGCCCAGCATGGATGGTGGGGTGGCCAGAGGGCACCTCCTGGCTGCTGCAGGTCTCTGCTGCCACCAAGGTTGTCACCGGCAGGCGCAGGGACCCGTGGCTGGCCCGGGAGATGGATGAAGGTGCAGGTTTCCCACAGCTTGTCATTAGTCCTTGCTGTGGAAAGGCTCAGCAATTCCTATCGGGTGAATTATGTGCCATCCCTCAAAAAAAGTGGGTTAAATAAATGGGGCTAGAGCATGTCCTTTTTTTGCTCTCGGCCTTAGCGTATTGATTCGGACATATTTTCAGGACGTGAGTAATCAATTCTGGGGTGGATGGGCAGAATAAAATAATTTCAGGCCAAACCCTTGGAATGATTTGTCATTAATTCGCCTTTTTCCGGCGCGGGCTGCGGCCGGGGGAGCGGCGCTCGGCATCGCCCGGGGCCGGCACCGCGATGTTCTGGGGATCTCCTGGGGCTGCCGGGGGAGGGGGCGGCGGGGCTAATGAATGCGCTGTGTTTGCTCATCTTTACAGAGTCACTTATTACCGCTAATTGGGAGGGACAGTTCAAACAAGCACAGCGGAGCAGTTGTGGTGGGAGCGTGACATGGGTTTAAAAGAAGCGGCCGGGGAGGACCGGGCTGCCTGGCCCTGGCCCCCCGAGCCCCGCCGTATCCTGGCCCTCATCCTGCCTTTGTCGGGAACCCCTCTGGTCCCCAGAAATCCCGGCGGGCCGGGGCGCCTGGGGGTGCCGCAGACAGAGGCGCAGCTGTGCGGGACACTTGGGAAGCCGCAGCGGAGGGGAGGAAGGGGTGGCTGCGGGCTGGGCGGCACACGGGGCTAGGGATGTGCTCCGCATTAATGCCACGGACACCGCCCGGGCTGCTGCTCCTAAAGAGCCCCTTTGATTTGGGAGGGCAGGCTGGCGCCGGGGGATGCTTTGTGCCTTCTTTCGGGGTTGCTGGGAAAGGCAAAAATGCTCGTGGCTGCCCTTCTGGAGGCAGATCTCCCTCCCAACACAAACGTATCTCATCTCTCTGAGTTATTTTTACTTTCAAGTGTTCTCATCCAAGCTCGTATTCTTTTATTTATTGTTGCTTTCCCTAATTAAAACCTTTTGGATTATTCCCCTGCAAGCTGAGCGCTTCTTGCAGCTGTGTAGAAATTCCATTTCTATAGCAGGATCCACCAATTACACTCATTTTTAGGAGATTAATTTACCGTTACTTGGGGAAAAGAGGTAGGCATAAATGTTTTAGAAATAAGAGCAGTATGGGCTTTGTTTCTCAGCCACGCTTTGGGTTTATAGTGTTGAGCAGAAAATCAGAATAGGTTCAGAAAAGCAGGTACGTTGGTGCTGAGGGGATATGCAGGAGGGAGCAGCTCAGGCAGGTGGTGGGGTGGGATGGAAAGGTGCCATGGAGGGCTACACCCCCGGGGCCACCATGGGTGTCAGGCAGCGGGGCTGGGTAACAGCTAGAGCTGGGTGAAGGTCTCACCAGGTTCAGTGGCTGCCCCTCACGCTGCTGGGACAGGATGGGTGGCATCTGTTCCAGGGGTGTGGAAGCTGGAGATGCTGTGCCAGAAGTACTTGATGCACCTTCCTAGGGATGTGCCTGGGGTGCCCCTCATGCCGGGTAGATGCATGGCTGGGAGAGAGCATGGAGCTGGAGAGAGGATGGAGACTTCCAGGAGAAGTCGAGGGCTCCCAGTGTCCCCAGGGTGAGGGGCTGGTGGAGGTGCCTTGGTGTTTTGCTCACCCTTGGCTACAGGCTTATTTTGAGAGAGTCTGGTTTTGAGTCAGTGTTTCAAAATTCCATTTTGTCGTCTTTTTTTTTTTTTTTTTTCTTTCCCCCTTAATTTAAAAATGAAGGTTGCCAAAGTGAAAAATGAAAGGCTTGCTTTTTCTTTGACTGAGTAATTCCTTGTAAAAAACCCTCAAACCTCCATGGCTCCTATTTGTAATGCAGGAAGACAGAGATTATGTGCATCTGCAGCCTGATTTTAAATATGCTCTAAAGGCGTATTGTACACACATTGTCACTGAAGAGGATAAACCTAAGGAAACAATCTTAATCTAAGAAGTTAGCATCAACCGCTAAAGCACCGGCAAAAAATTCCCCATGTGTGGCTTGAATTCTAAGCACCAGTCAAGAGGCATGTGAGCCAAGCCTGCCAGCCAAAGGACGCTCTAATCACATCAGCTAACAAGAGAAATTTTTTCTTTTGCATGTGTGGTGAAGATAAATCGAGTTTGTTTTGCAGCCTATTCTGTTTTAGATTTCCTGTGTCATAACAGAATGAATTTGTTGTTCATTGATACCTTAGTATATAGGTTGTCAGGGATTTTTTTTTTTTCATTTTATTTTTTTTAATAAGGAAAACAATGTCCCCTTCACTTTGGCATGAATGACTGCATTTATCCCCCGTCCCCTCCGGAAGTCATTTATTTCTCCCCACGACAGCTGCAGGGTCTGATTGTGTAGGAGGGCTGCGGGCACTTGGCAAGACCCCGGCCCTTCCTCGCTGCCCGTGCCCGGCGGGGCCAGCCCAGCCCAGCCGCTCCTCAACGGCCCCTTTGGAAGGGTCCTGCAAGGAAAAAAAAAAAGCAAAGCAACAAACAACCTGCACTTTGCACATAAGAGATGGCTTGGGGTGAGACAGCACCGACTGCCAGGCGAGGCACGGGGCTACTCCCTCCTCCCCAGCCCTGCTCCTTTCCGTTCCAGTTCCTGAATCACTGCTGAGCTCTAACCACAGCTATTTCGTTAATACACACGCTTGTACGGATGTTACTCTGCGTTGCAACTTAGAGGTAGCTACTGTCCATGGGATGGGTACCTGGGGTATTTTCTCTTTATCGAAGAATGAAGGGAATTAACTTGCTGAGGAGACTGGGGTTGGTCCACTGTAGCCTGTGGATGAGTTCAGTGAAGACAGAAACTCATCCTTGTGGGTCAGTGTGTTCAAAATAAAATCAGATAAAATAAATCTCTTGCTACCCCCCTAACCCTTCGACGCACCCAGAACAATTTCCTTAAAGAAATGCCATATTTTGCAGGCTGGTGAGATGCCGTGTCCTGTGGGTTATCCCCCACAGGCTTTAGACAGCCATCAGGTTCGATGTAGAAACGGGGGAGGGAAGAACTCGTGCTCCTGTTGTGTCAGCTGCAGCCAGGCATCCCCTGCTCTCTTTAGAGATGTTAAAAGCATCGCTTAGCATCCTTCCTGTGACTTCCGCTCCTTAAGGTAAGAAACGCTGAAGTGGCCTCATTAAAGAGTGGCAATGAACAAGAAAACCCTCAATAGATGTGAGAAACTTTAAGGTGTGTATCCATAGCTGGCAAAGCGTGTAACATCTGCAGAGCTGGAGCTGCCTCCCCGGGCTGTCCCGCAGGAGCCCCGGGATGCTGCCGCACACGTTCCCCTTCCCCCCGTCCCTGGGAAGGCAAGTGCCTGCTGTGTCCCCCTGGAGCTGGGACCGAATTTCTCCCGAGGTGTGAAAGAAGGCAGCTCTCCCCCAGCACAAATCCCCCAGCACAAATCCCCCGCACAGATCCCCTGCCTTCTCCCTGGCACTGGGGGCAGCTCCCGGATGCTGAGGTTGGGGCTTGCATTGAATTCATCTCTGGGTTTCCCCACCCGTGCCCTGGCTGGCAGGGCTGCTCCGGGCTCCTGCTGCCCGTGGGGATCAGGGCAGGGATGCTCTTCTTTGCCTCACAGTCCGGGGGTTGCTGCTGTCCCCCTCTGCCTGTTCTGCTGGGGTGGGAAGGGTGGAGGAGCTCGGGGGGCTCGGCTCGGGGCTTTCCTCATCCTCCCTACCCGGGCTGTCAGCGCAGCAGCACTTACCGGCCGTGCTAATCAGAAATAATGTGCTGCTTAATAGAACTTCTCCATTAAAAGGTTTTGGAAATAATATATAAAATGAATAGTTCAAACGACTGGGGAAGGAGGGAGAGAGGGAGGGAGGAGAGGGAGGGAAGGAGAGAAGCCCCCGCACACCCACGGGCCACTGCTGCCCCACGCCTAAAACTGGAGCCAGGAATTGGGTTTGATTTTTTTTTTTTAATTATTTAAAATTCAAATGTCTGATGTTCTTAAATTGAACAAATGATATTTTAAAAAAATATATCAGGCTCCAACATCTGCAGATTATGATTTGCATTTTGAAATTGGCTGCTTGAATTGAACAAGGATGAATACTGTCACTCTTCTTTTATTCCCTGAGTTTATTTAATGAAATGCTAGAGGTCAACCCTTTGTCCTTAAATTAGTTACTATAAAAATCTTTTTGTACTTTTCTGCTTGTTATGATGTCTTCTAAGCAGAAGAAAAGGTTGTCATTAATTATGTCTTTGTTGAATATGGATATCTATTCATAGTTAGTTAAACAGTTTCAAACAAAATTAGCATTGAGTAACTCTAAGGCCAGCTTTAGGTTGGTTATCAAGAATTTTTTGCTAAGAGAATGCTCTTCTGCAAGTGTGCATTATCTAATATATTCAGCTTTCAGTTGCTAATTTTTTTTTCCAGATGAAGATGGGCTTAATTGAGGTTGTGCTTTTAAGTTTGTAGAGCTCTTCAGCATCTCATACAAAAGCATCTAGAGGCTTTTCATTTGTCTTGAGTATGTTTTAGATGTACAAATATTATTTACTTTAAACTCTAAATCAAAAGGCGCACTGTAACTATTTTAAATAAAACATTATTCTCTGCTGAAATATATATATAAATTCAAAGAGGGACTTTTTTTCATTATCACTTAATTTATTTGAAAGAGCTGCTATTAACAAATTTTAGGATAATATTGAAATAGCAGTTTAGTAGCTGGTCTCAAACAGCCGTTTAGTAATTTCCTTGTCAGAGATAGAGGATGTGTATTAGCGTTAAGATACTGCTCCAGTTTCATGTCTAACTCTTAGCTAAGTGCCATTTTGAATAGGGCTTTAAAGATTAAACCGGGTTAGTTTTTAGAGAGGTCTGAGTGTGGTGATACAGCGGGATGTTTGCCCAGGCGCCGCGTTGGGTGGCTCTCCTTTGTGCGGGGGTTCGGGTTCTTTTCTCTGCCGGGCTCAGCCGGTGGTGCCAGCTGCACTTACCGGGGCAGCTCTGGGGGCAGGGGTTGCTTTTGGGGGGCAGCGAGGGGCTGCGGGGCNCCCCCCCCCAGGTTGGGGTCCACCGCCTGCCCCCTGCCCCGAGGACCTGGCAGAAAATGCTCTGAACCCCAGGAAGGTTCCTCAGCAGCCCCCAAGGAAGGGAACCACCAGGGTGCTGTGCCGGGCACACGGGTGCTGAGGCTGGGGGGCAGCCCCCCCTGGCCCTCACCCCCTGGTTTTTGAGGGGCTGTATGGACCGGCATCCCTGGGCCAGCGTTAGTCCCTGGTCCTCGGTCCCCAAGCCAGACGATAACGCCCTGGGCGTTTGGAGACGGGGATGAGTAGGGAATGGAGAGGGGAGGAAAAGCTGCGAGTGAAAAAAAGAAGATAATTAGGAAAAGTAGTAAGAAAATATAAATGTGGTAGTCGAGGATTAGTCCTGGTCGTTGGAAATGCAAATGAACTCCATGCTCGCTCCCAACATCTTTTTTCTTTTTTTTTTCCTAAGCTTGTATTTCAGAAAGGATTTTTCTCTCCTTTTTTTTCTCCCTTTGCCTCCTCCTCAGTGCATCAGCACTGCTTTCCCAGCAGCATTAAATATTCTCGGAGATGAGCCTGTAACCTTGTAATGCTTTTAGGTATAATATACATATTTTTTTAATTTTAAATGCAAGCTCATAATGACATTGTGAAGTAGGGATCCCGAGTCAGCCTTATTATCATGGTGTCTCCTTGAGCTGAACCTCTGAGAAATGTGAAGGGGAGACCTTTTGGAATGAACAAATCCTTTAGCTGCCTATAATTATTTATTAAAATAGGCGACTGGGATAAAGGCCGGGGGGGGAGGAGCAGCATTCCTTTCTCTGTGCATCCCTCCGTGCGGGTAGCTGGACCTATGCACACCCGGCCACCGAGCAAAGAGAATTTGTGCAAGCCCCGTGTTTCAGGAAGAGAAAATAACGGATGTGCAGAAAGGAAAGAGAAAACATGAACAGGTGATGGGTGTTTTCATGAGCCCAAAGGACAAGTCTGCGTCCTGAGCGCTGAGGGAGCATCCCCACCCGCTGGGCGAGGGTTTCTGGGAGGAACGCAGCTCTGTACCTGTGCTCCTGGCTCCGGGGAAAAGGAAAATAAGGATGGGATCAGTGTTTGCCCCACGGCGTGCATTGGTGCTGGAAGAGAAACCAAACCCACATCTGCTGGGCTGGGTGAAAACCAAACCAAACCAAAGCAAACAACCAACCCCAAGCAAACCCACCCCAACCAACTAGCCTGACTGTCATTTTATTTAATGAATTGCTGTAGATTTGTCTAACTTCACTGCTCAGCCAAAGCAGCACGTGTTGGCTTTGTGCTGTGGAGTATTACACAGGCAGCATAACCCTCTCGCTACACCTTGAGAAATTTTATAAATTTAGCAAGCTATTAAAAAAAGAAAAAAAAAAAAAAGAAAAAAAAGAAAAAAAAAAAAAGGAAAAACTAAAAAAGTGTGCCTCTAGCTCTCGAACAAGTACTTTTATGGTTTCCTGTAATATATAGGATTTATCTGCAGCTCTGTGAAGAGCTTTCAAATTTAATCCAGCGTTGAAGTAGTAATTTGTTGCTCGCGCTTTCTCTCAGGCTTTTCTTTTAACTTTCCCGGGACGCAGGCTCTTTGTGCGGGCTAATCTGGGACACACAATGCCAGATGCTCGGGGTATCTCGGGTTTGCACCTCAGATGTCCTCCAAACACGAGGAGTGAGGGTCGGTGAGTGGGTGCTGGTGGGAATTGTCGGGGGGCTCGGGGGGGCTGCAGCCGGCGTGGTTCCTGCCGCACGGCGTTGTGCCCGGGACTCGGGCAGGCTCTGAGCTCCTTCCACCTGTCTGCACCGAGCTGCCGGGGCACAGAATTCATGGCAAGGCTATAATTTTTCCTCACTCCATTTGGATACACATTTTTATAATAATTTTAAATATTCATTTTATCACACATTTTGTTGTTTGCTTGTTTTTTGTTTTTTTTTTCCTAGAGGAGGCAGCGGTATGGGCTGCTGGTTTTAATTTTTTAATTTTTTTTTTTTTTTTTTTTTTTTTCCCCCAAGAGGAAAATCATGCTGATAGAAAAGGATCTTTTACCAACTGATTTTTTTAATTGAAGCATACACAATTTAAAAAAATAATTTTTAAAGTGAGACTTTCATCATCCCGCTTTACAGATGTGCCTCTTTCTCTGTTTTTATTAAAAATGGTATTTTTAATCACAGATTATTAGTGTATATTTTATTCCGTACACAAAAACGTATTTGGGTTATATTTAGACATCGTGTAAGCATGTGGAATAACGCACAACAGATATTAAATAGTCCCTCACAAATAAAGATATTGAAGGCACAATATTAAGCATGGGAGTAGCTCTGCCCACCTCCCTTGTATCAGGAACATTTCTAAACTAGACTGGTACCACAGGTGGTGACTGGCAGCCATGGCTCAGGTGAGAAATGTTGGTGTGCCTACAGGAATTACAGCTGTGCTTTGCATTGTTGTTTGTGGGGTAAAAGGAGTCCCTTTCATACAGGGCAGATCTGTTCCCGAGGCACCAGCTCCATCATCTCTTGCTGTCAGAGATCTGCTCGGGGGAGCCCCGTGCCCCCGGCTCTTACCCCGCTCCCCGCCGACAGGGACCGTCACCGTCCCCTCCTGCCTGCTCCCTGCCGGCTCCCGTGGCACAGCCCTGCTAACTCATGAATTACAGCCCAAGCCCCACACTCTCGGGAGGATGAGCCGTGGCCCAGGAAGGTTTTTGAGGCAGGAATCAGGGAGGTGGCAGGTAGGGCAGCACGTGTGCCGGGGCTTTGCGGGGCTGATTTAGTGAATATGAGAACATGTTTTGTGCTCCATTGTTTAGACTCAAGAAGGCATAAAATCTTTAACATCTATTTATCATGTAGCTATTTTAATGTAAACATTTGTCTGTTTGGATGAAGTGTTTTCATTATTAAGCTAATTTCCACATGTTTCAGATAGACTGATGAGTTCGAAGCAGAGCACTTGCTGATGAGAAACGAAATTCTGCCTCGGCTCAGCCTGCTGTCAGATACATCTTCATTAGTTTTTGTCATTCACCGATGGCAAATGCTCTATAAATGAGATGACGATCAGGTCCGCCTTGATAACTTGCCTTATCTCATTAGTTTTCACATCAAAGTTAATCAGCAATGTGAATTGTAATTGCTGGAAGAGACAATGCAATAGATCACTCGGCCTTTTTTTTCTGTATGGCATCTTGAAACATCAGCAGGCTGGTGTGAGTAGATAGGCTCAGAAAGAAAATGATGTGGAAAGCATAATAAGCAAGCTGCTCAGAATTAATGAGCTTACCCAATAAGAAAAGAATAACCAATCAATGTGAGTTGGGCAAATATAATTTAGGAATAATTGCTTGATTGGTTGTCTATAGTAGACTGATTTGACCACACACAAGGATTAAGAATTAAGATGTCAAGGCAAAAAAATAATTTGGCAACTGAGGGCATGTAATTTTTTGCTTCCTTCCCTTTATGACTGAAAGTGATTGCTGTTTGATATGTTATTCCCCAGGAATGAAAACATTAGATAGACACACGCTGGTGGGTGGGTTATTGGGTTGGGATTTTTTGTTTGGATTTTTTTTTTCTTTATGTTTCTTATATAATACAAGCTCTTTCAAACCTCAGTAGGGATATTTCAGTACAGGACATTAAAAATGAATAGTGGAAAACAAACAAACAAACAAAAAACAAACAACAAAACCAACAAAAACCCAACCAAAACCGGAAATATCTTCATTTGTAAGCGTTGCATCGAAAAGAGCTGTAAGTTGGAAGGTGCTGTGCACACCACGCTTCTTTCTGGCCAAAGGAGGTGCCTGGGTGCTTGCAGAGCCCAGCCATAGCATGGTCCAAATCTGAAATGCCATCCTTGCCGTGCTCATGCTTGCAGCAGAGCTTTCCCCCCAGCCACTAGCCAATTAGTAAAGAACCCTTATATTCTTCTATCTAAACTACGGGGAAGGTTCAGCCAGAAGGTAAATTTGCTTTGATCTACATTACACCTAATTGAGTCGCCACCAATGTCTCTATCCCAACATCAAGAAATGTGAAAATGTTAGATTA
The DNA here is from genome assembly GCA_038090715.1 of Florisuga fusca. NCBI lineage: Eukaryota > Metazoa > Chordata > Aves > Apodiformes > Trochilidae > Florisuga > Florisuga fusca. Next base: position 580,663 of record JAAWXA010000043.1, read on the forward strand.
TTTCACTGGGGATTAAACCTAATTTTCGCGTGTTCTGCATTAACCTATTAGGCTGCCTCATCTGCATTGCTAATGCGGCTCAGGCAGCTGTCACCGCTAAAGAAAAACATGATCATGCAATCCTTGAATGAATGATTCCAGCTCTGATTAGTGTTAGTGAAGTTAGCTGAGCCCTGGTGATAAGGCAGGAAAATTCCCAGGTTGCCAATAGCTTTGAAAATTATCAGTCTGTGGGCAAAAATGTACCTCGCGGCTCGCGGGCCTCCCTCCAAAGGCCACATTATTTAAGGCCGTCTATTTTCGGCTGCTTGCATAAACGTGTTTGCTGCCTTTGAGGGGCTGCTGCCAGGGGTAGGTATTAAAATGCTAATGGCAAACAACCTGAGGCAGCCCGGCCTGGGAAGCGGGAGGCTTTTCCCTGCCCGGGTGCATCATTGGGGTTTACATGCTGTTTCCAGTGGGTGCTGGGTGGGCTCCGGGCAGGGGAAGGGGGACCTGCTGCAGCCTCCTGGCCAGCCTGGACCCCAGCTCTGCCCCTGCCACCCTGCTCTTTGTTTGCAGGGAGATGGGCACCGCCGCCAGCTCAAGCCCTTCCTTACTTCTTTCTGTCTGTCAGATTTAAATAGTGGGGGGGAAAAAAAAGCAACAATGACACATCCCCTTGAGATGGGAGAAATTTAGGACTGAGTTAGCCTCCTAGCAATAGAGCCAGGAGCCAATTTAATCCGATTAGTGCCTGCCAACAATAGATGCTCCTAGCCCATTGTGGACAGAAGCTTTCACTTTATTTGTTTCTATTAGCCAAGAATCCCAGATACAGGGAAAGTGGAATCTTGCCCCACCAGATCGCACAGACAAAAAAACAAATTGAGGAAAATAGTCTAATGTGTCAATATTTATCTTCTGGCCCTTAATTGTCTGCAGAGAGGACTTGTTGAGTGCACAAAGTTTGCAGCTCCTGTTTATCTGTGTGCTCTTGATTCTCCCCATTGTGTCTCCAGTGGTGGCTGCTCACGGTGTGGTGGTGTTGGAGGAGGGCAGTAGCTGCAGAAGCATAACAGAGGCATTTCAATGGAAAAAGACTTGCAGTTGTCTGCAAGTCAAACTGCAACGCTTGATAGAAAGTGTAAAAGGGCTTTAGACTGATATATATATAAATTTAAATAAATTTGCAGTTCTTTTGTGAATACACTTACTTCAGGCTTAGGCAGAGGCTCATTCCTGTCAAATTTGATAGCAAGAAACTCATTTAAAAATAATTTGTGGCGCATTCTCTTTTTTGTCAGACCAAAGCCTGTCGTGGCATTGATACCAACAACCATCAGCAGCATTTATGGGCATGGCTGGTGGCTGCCCTCCTGATGGGTGTGCCTGTGGCATCCCTTGGACCAGGAAATGCTGTACCTGGGCTCGGAGGCATGAGGGGGCTGTGCTGGCTGCTGCCCTCCTTTCAGCAGCAAGACACAGCTCCAGGCCACAGGCTGGGGAGGGCTTGCTCATCCCAGGGGCTGTGAGTACCCACCAGAGGCTCCACCAAGCCCCTGTGACCACCCTGGGGTCACTGGGGACAGCCCCATGGCCCTGCTGGGTGCTGGGTTGGGATTCTAACCCCACAGCCATGGGATGTTGTCCTTTCATCCCTCCCAGACCGATCCCACTGACAGGCACCCCAACACGTGAAACAGCAACCCACCTGCCACGTGGAAAGCATCCATGTCTGAGGGATGATTTAAAGGCAAGCACTCTTCTGGATGGTGGTGATTCAACCATGTTGCTCATGTGGCTTCACTGGAGTGGAGTTTTGCAGAATTTAAAAGAAGGGACCGGATTGTTGTACTAGATACAGTTAAAAGCTTTATAAAACTTTATTGTTCCGGCAGTCAACCAGCCAGAAATCTCTTCCAAGGGTCTTATTTTATAATTATTCCCTATGAACTCTATTACAGCTTGCTCCTGAAGCCTGTCCTGGCAGGTGCTCTCACAGCTGGGACATCACCCCTGCTGTCTCCCAGGCAGAGCTGTACTTTGGGGTCTCCTCAGGGTATTCCCCAAGAGGCAGCAGTGCCAGTGTTGAAGCAAAGCCCCAGGGCCTGGGACAGAGCAATACCAACTGCAGAGTGAGGAACAGCCAGGAAATGGCACAACGAGGGCTTCAGTAAAACCAAAGGCAGAAGGAGGAGAGGGACACAGGGCACTGGCAGCCCACCCCTGCCCCAAGGGGCCTCCCTGGGGTCCTGGCCATGAAGAAGGTGCTGAATTGCAATTTGGAGAGGTGTGTTTTACCATCACGGGCTCCTTGGGTAGCTGCAGATGGGAATGCCATCCCTCTGACCCAAATCCTTTAAGGCAGCCATTGATTCTGCAGGCAGAGGGTGAATTTCCCTCAGGGGCTGGGGGCAGCTCTCCCTGTCTCTGTTGGTGGGTGGGTTAGCACCTTCCTCTCTCCTCCCTGGGTGGATGCTGCCCCGTGGGCCAAAGCCCTGCCCGGAGAAGAAGGATGAATTATTCCCCAGGGTGAATTATTCCCCATAGATACCCCAGAAAAAAGTCTCCAGAGGCAGGTGTTTTTATCCAAAATGGGTTTTTTTGTTCCCCCTTCAGTTGTGGTAATTGACTCCAGGTCTTGACTGGGCAAACTTGGGAAGAGCTGCAGTGATTCCAGAGTATGTGTCCACATGCAGAATATTCTGGAACAGATATTTCACTTTAAATTCATGCTCTGTCTTATTCCAGAATATTTTCCCTGTGTAGAGGAGCACTTAGCTGGGGTCTCTGCTTGCTGCCGTGCTAGTGATAAGATGGATTGGCTGATCTAATAGGTCTTTTCAATCGCTGATTTTGAAAGGTAAGATTGGGAAATTAATTTCAGAAAGGTCAAAACAGAGCAAGGCTATCCTGCTGCTGTGTGATGGATCCTATTTTTTTTAAATCTATCTATTGAAGAAAAGGTTAGTTATTCAGCATCCTGGAAAATAAAAAGGAAAAAAAAAAGAAAAAGAAAAAGAAAAAGAAATAAATAAACCAAGCAGTGGGAATACAAAAAAAGTGTATAGATCTGCTGACCCATCTGCAATCTTCAGTTAATGAAAATGCTGGGGAGCTGGAGTGGTGAGAGGCTGCTGAGGCGGCGGGTGCTGACCCCGGGGCTGAGGGGAGTGGGATGCTCCCAGCCTGACCCCAGGGACCACCACACGTGCCTGATGGGGGGGGCACTGGGGGCAGTTTGAGGGGGCTTAGCAGAAATGCTGAGCAAATCCCACTGGTCATAACTGAAAATCCAGCTTGAAGCATAGGGGTGTCAGAAACAGTCAGGAGTCATTCTGGGTTCACTCAGGTCATGGAGGGGTTTTGGGGAGTTGTTTCATATGTTTGTGGAGAGCAGGTCATGTTTTTCAGTGAGAAAAGAAGAAGAAAGCACACAAAAAAAGGGGGGGCAAACAAAATACTAAGGCTTCACTTAGGTATTTCCCTTCTTTCTATTTGTCTTCTTCCAATGCACAAGCCAAACAGTAAAATTAGAAACAATTTGTTTCATTTTTTTATAAAACCAGGAAATCATGGGGAGAGAAAATGGGCCACTTGATGGGCCAAATACTTAATTGAAAAGAGAATGTATTTTGTTAATTTGCTTTTTTGCCTTTTTGCCTCTCCACTGGTACAGTCAGTAAACTGCTGGGTGGCCCTTCCTCTGCCCACTGCTCTTCTGCAGAATGTGTTCTTGTGGTTTTTGGAAGCAGGGAGAAAGTAATAATTTTTGGCATCACTGAATAAAGCCTTGTCCCATCCTAACTGCACTTTGTAGGTTATTCTGTGCCTCCAGGCTGGTGGCTGTGCAGCCCTGCGGGTGGCTCTGGAGGTGGGCTCTGGGCCAAAAACCCACCCACAGCAATCTCATTAACATACTCATCTCAGGTTTAATTGACCCTTAACCTGTGGAGCCAACTTTGAAGCTCACTCTTTACACATATATTAAACTCAGATATATCTGGGGTTGTACCCAACAGCAGCACATTTCCCACCTGCTGCTGAAGCTCTCCAGCTCTTGCTTGTGCTTTCCCTGGTGCTTTCTGCACAAAAATAGTGCAGCAAAACACAGGAAAAATCAACTATCTCCAGTTGAGGATTATGTTAACAAGTTCAGCAATAAATGACAATTATTAGTCAATACATACAAATGACTTAATTCCTTTAACACACCAGGCAGTGCTGGAGATAAAGTATAACTTGGGAAATTGGTTGCATATTTCATTCTGTACAGAAGATGTGAAGAAAAAGTGTCAGAGCAAGCAAACACATCTGGCTCATTAACGTGATTATCTTTTCCCGGTAAAGAATCTCAAGCAGATTTGAATGGACACCAGAGCATCTCTATAAATCAGATTTAGTTCCCCACAGCAGTGCTGGGGAAGCTGCCAGGCATCAGCTAACCTCTCCTTTGCATCATTTCTGTCACTGCTAATTCCAAAAACATTGGAACAATTCACATGTGAAGACATTTCCATAGTCCCAAACACAACCTGCTTCCCAAACCTGATGCTGGCATTAGGCGTGGATTAATCTTCTGGCATCCAGTAAAAAATAGGAACCTAGGTCTCTGTAAGCAGAAAAAATAGGAGTTTTACTGGCTTAGATGGAGGAATCTGCCAGCAGCGAAGGATGAGGGCACGTATGTGTCTGGTGTAAGGCTGGGGGTATTTGCTTGAGGCTGGAGGGAAGACTCCTGGCAACCCCCGGTGTGGGGGGTGCCTGTGGCCTGGGAGGCCTCTGGGGTTGGGGATGTTTTGCTGTGAACATCTACTCAGGTAGCTGCAGCCCTGTAGGCTTTTAGATAGCTCCGGTAGAGATGTTAGAGTGGTCCCTTGGCAGGGAGGAGATGCTGAAGAGCCACCAGCTCCCAGTGTCCTGCAGGGACTTGTCACAGAGCATCTTTCCTGCAGGATGACCTCTCCCTGGGAGCTGTGGCTTCCCCCTTTGCATCAGGGCTGAGATATGGAAGGGGGTGCAGTTGGTGTGTAACACAGCAAGGTTGCTCATCTGAAAAATTATTAACAAGGCTTTTATTATCTGTGGTCCATATGAGTGTCTCCCTCTGCAGAGTAGCAGCCAGCCAAATTCCACCAGTTCACACAGCACCACCAGAAGATGTTTAGTATGGTCATGAGTGATAAAAAACAAATTCAGCTCCATGGCCTGGGACAGTGTCTTGCTGTATGAGTCTGAAACCAGACCTGGCCTTGAAAATCTACTTTTTAGAAGGGAGCTGTTGGAGCAAGGGCACAGCCAAGTGGAGGGAAGTGCCTGGTTTTGGACTGTCTGGGGGTGCTTGGGGATGCTGGTCTGACCCTGGCACAACCCCCAGGGGTTAATGGACACCCACCCATCAGCTCCCTGGTTAATTACAGCCCGTCCTTCACCTGCAGCCTGCTGGGAAAGCTGCACTCAGCTGTGGCTACTGGGAAAATCTCAGGGTTTCTGCAGGTAGGATTATTGTTTGCATAAAAGAAAAACACTGTTATTCCTCAGAGCACTTGGCTTTAGATTATCTTCTGTTTGAAATTTTTCAAGCACAAGCATTAGCTGAAGCCTGACTGAGAGGAGGTGCTGCAGGCTGGAGGCTGGATGCTGCTTGCAGCTGGATCAGAGATGTTGACTCTCCACCAGCGTGAGTGGGACTCCTTCCTCCCTTGCTGCAGAGACAGGGCCAGCACTGACACAAGGCAGAATTTTTCTAGTGTTTTCTGTCCTTGGATGGTTTTTAAAAAGCCTTTATGTGATATACAAGCTGAGCAGAGTTCCTGTGTCTTGTGATTTGTTCCTGTAACTTCCCTGGGAGTTTGCCTGAGTTTCCTTTCCCTCCCTGTTCCCTCCCATACCTGCGGGAAGATCTCAGTGTGTAAGTGGAGAGCCACAGAGGAACACAGGGCTTCATGTCACTCCAGGGTTTGTTTGATGTCTCACAGGGTTGTGGACTCAGCCACTGCTTAAACATAGCCTTTATGTACTAATTAGAGCTTATTATTATTGTTTATATAACAATTTTACATTAAATGTGCACTGGTAGTAAATTTGCATGAGGAAAAGGTCAGGCAGAGCTCTTCCCACAGGGACTGTCCCCCTGCCTGCTCCGTCACAGCTGTGGCAGTGTTCCTGCTCAGACCATGCTGGCTGTCCCACCTCCATGGGGGCCTTTGAACTTCTCCCAGGTGAGGTTCCTGCAGAAGGTAATGAGCAAGATGCCAGAAATGTTGTTAAAGATCCAGCCCTGAGTGATTTGCTGCATCGCAGGCCTGAGCCCTTTCTCTCTGTGTGGGAATGGATGGAGCTGCCACCCGTGGGTGCCAGGGTCCCCTCCACCCCTGGGGCATGCAGGTCACTGGCTTCTGGGACAGATCCCAGGGACAGCCCCGAGCCTGGTGAGCCGGGTGTGTTCCTTGGGTGAGAGTGGAAGGTGTTCCCAGGAGCACCGGGAATAGCTCCAAACCTCAGTTAAACAGGGAGCTGGGGGGAGGGAGTGGGGAACATTTATTAACATCTAATCCTGTTAAGATTTTCTACACCATATGTCTGAGCAAGGGAACATGTGAAATGTGTACTAATTACTCCTGCTTGTGTCATGTGTGTATATTTCATATGCAGTCCCTGACCTTTTTGTTAATAACTTCACATTATATTCATTGACCTGAAACAAATTGAATTCAGTGGCACTCACTCAAGAATTGAATTACATAGTCTTCTTAATTGGTCTCTTATTTAAATGTGGAAAAGTAACAGTTTACCACCTGTAATTTTTTTTTTTTCCTTAAGAAATGCTTGTAAAGAGCATGTGTGGGGGTCATGGTTTGGGAGGAGTTCTCGTGGAAAGCCTGAACCTAAGATAAAAACCCAACAAAAAAAAAAAGTTTTGTCCCTCCCAAGCAAAACCACTTGTAAAAGTGTGTACAGGCACCGGAATGCTCTCCCCTCCTCTGGAGAAAGGGCAGTGCTGAGAGCCCCTCCCCAGGGCAGCATCTCTGCTCACCCCTGCTCCCCATCCCAGAGCTGCTGGTCCCCATCCTCAGCCAGTTCCCATCCCCTCCTCAGCACAGGAAGCCAAGGTGTGGAGCTGTGGGGTGCCTCAGCCCCCTGGGAATGCCATCCCACGGGGGGATCCTCACCCACCACTGAGGAGAGAGGCTGCAATTTCTGCTTTGCTTTTATTCTTCCACTGCTGAGTTAATTACCAAAGCTGCAAAGAGGCGACTTACTCTTTACTTACTATATTTAACTTAAAAATGCAAATGTTATTAGTGTCCCGATCATTGATAAGAGTGCCTTTGTGCCATGCTTTAACCTCTATTAGGGGGGATTACGAGAACGTATCCACATTGGCATTTTCTAAGTGTCACTATGACAGCACTTGCTGCACAAATGCCTGGCTGTCACACTGAGGTTTATCACTCGGTTTTTTCCTCCGAATGCAGACTAATAAGCCCAGAAATTACAATTGCCTCCCTGCCGAATCTGTGATAGGCGGAAATAATGATATCAGTGCCCTGCTAATCTCCTTGCCTCCGCGCTTGGCACCATCCTATTGAGTCACCTGTCATACGCCGCTTTGATGAGGCGAATTCAATCTCTCAGCTATAATGACAATGGAGCCATTTTAATGTTTGGAAATGATTATGTGAAGGTTTCTCTTTGCTCTGTCTTGGCAAGCAAACCAGGTCAATGTTCAGGCTGTGCCTCCCGCCGCTGCTAACGACTTGGAAGGAGCTGGGCTGTATTAAGTGAACATGCCAAGTTATTACACAGGAGATGCTGAAGGCAGCTTCGTGGGGGGAGACTTCTTATTTCCCTTCCCACAGCAAAGCATGAGCCTGAGAAGATGCTTTATGCCTCTGAACATCTCCCACGCCTGCATGGTCCCCTGCAGCAGCATCCCGGGCTGTGTGCACCCACCTTGCAGCACCCCTGGGTGCCCCAGGACACACCTGCCCCTGGACAACCTGTTAACATCACTGATCCATATGCTTTTCCAGCACCAGTCCTGAGGCTGCTGCTCCAGGAGGGGTGGGTGATCTGCTGGCTGTGTCCCCTGCGTGTGGTTAAGTTGCTGGTGCTGGAGGGCAGAGCTGGGCTGGCTGCTGAATCTGCTGGCAGGAAAAAGAAAAACAGTCCAGCCCTTGGAGGGGGTTTCAGCTGTGCTGCTGGGCAGGAGCTAGGCTGGTTCGTACCTTTGTTAACCATCCCAAAGGATGGGTCTGGAGCAGGGCATGGGAGGGGGGGGGAGCTCTTCAGGTGCCCCCAGGCAAATCATGCATGAAAGGGCCATCACCTGGGGGGTCGGATTTTCTTTAAAAATTCAAGCTCAGAGCAACTTCCCTGTCCTTGGACTGTGATCTGGTACAAACTACAAAGATGTGAAAATGTTCCCAGGTAGGAACAGCCCTTTCTGCCCAGCCCAGGGCATGCAGTAGGGACTGGTGACTGTGTTGGCACTACAGGCTGCAGGGAGCTGAGGGTCTGTCTGCCTGAAAAAACAAGCACCAAAACCTGTTGGAAGACATGGTTAATCCCTCTCGTCTACTCGTGGGGTGGGTTCGTTAAGGGGTTGGTGAAGTGCTCTGCTGGCAGAGGGGTGGTGGGAGACAGAGACCAGAGGAGGGGGTCAGCAATGGGCAGAGTCCCAGGAGGGATGGGGTGTCACACGTGTGGTTCCTATAAAGGTGTTGATTTCTCTTAGTTTTGTGGGAGAGAAACTGGATTTCTTCTGTCTCTGATGCCAGTGGTCTCTGAAACTAGGTCTCATGGTAGCCTTTAAATGTGAGCTGAAACACTCCGTTTGTTTATTTTAAAGTAAAAGAAAAGCAACTAAATTTCTTCAAGCTGTTGGAGGTCCCAAATCCATGGGGAGTGTATCTCCAGACTAAATGAAGGTGTGAAGTCATCTTGGAGAGCACAGGGTCTGCTGGAGCCCACAAAGCTTCCCCAGCTCCCAGCCCATCCTCCAGCATCAGGGTGAGGTGTAAGGGGGGGTGCACCCACGGGCTGGGGGCTTCTACTCCTCATCCTCCTGCTGGGTTATTAGTGTTTATTAATATGACAATAATTTTCTGGCATCTTGACCAACTCTTTATAAGGGGGGAAATAAAGAAGTGGAATTTCAGATGTCAAGCTTTTATTAAGGAAAGTGTTCAAGGCCAACTCTGGATGGGTATTACAGGCTGCTTTCACTCTGCTCTTCAGTTTATGAAAAGCAATTGTTTGGCTGTATAGAGAGTACAGAGCAGAATCAAATTGACCTGTGTGCTACAGAAAGTAGCACTGAGCCCATTTAACTAAGGGTCCTTTGAAAGAAATCTTTTTTATTATAGATGAGTGCTGAAATTATTTCAAGGAAGTGATTATCTGTCTAATAATTTTAAATGCGTGAGTGACTTCCAGCTAGAAAATTAAGGCAGCTGATTTGGAGATAGGCTGCAGGCACGGCAGGCAGTGCAGGGGCTTGGGGCCCTTCTCCCAGTCCTTGTTTTTGGGGATAGTCCTGGTAGAAGCCTGGCCCTGTGCCGTCAGCCTGGTGGGGAGGGATGCTCAGGTGGGATGGGTGCTCATACAAGGTGGATCCTTGGATGAGATGGGTGCATGGCTGTGACAGTTGCTTGGATGAGATGGATGCTCAGACAAGATGGTTGCATAGATGGGATGGACGTACAAATGGGATGGATGCTTGGATGGGATGGATGCTCAGATGAGATGGATGTTCAAATAGGATAGATCCTTGAACAGGAGGGGTGCTCATATAAGATGGGTGTTGAAATGGGATGGGTGCTCAGATGTCAATGTTTGGGGCACAAGGGTCCCCTTGGAAGCCTGGGTGGGGGGAGCCCATCTCAGGGCTGGCTTGTCCCCCCACACCTGGGCAGCTCTGGGGTGCAGGCAGCCCCTCCCTGTCCCCCATCCCCCTAATGAAGGCAGCCCATCTCATTAGGGCAGCGCCCCGTGGGGCCACATCAAAGCCCTCGTGGGGCGCGCGTGGGGGGTGGCGCGCGGGCAGCGCAATTACCCAAGGTAAGAAAACATCCCTGTAATTAGCCAGGCAACTCTAAGCACAAGGAATGGAAATTAGTCACAGCACAATAAATTAGTCGGTGCATATATTACATGCCGTGAGCACCCCGGGGGCCTCCTGTTTGCAAGGCTTTGGTTTGCAACCCCATGCCTCTCAATAAAGCATTCATCCCTAGGTGATTATGTTCCAGCAAAAGGAGTTTTTAACTGAATTACAAATTTTCTTCTCTAATTCTTTTGTAGGCAGAACTGGGATCCCTCACTTTTTTCTCTTGTTTTTGTTTTGGTTTGGGGTTTGGGGTTTTTTTTTGAAGGTCTGGGGAGCAAAGCCACTTCCCTCCCCCTTCAGCTAATAATTAATTTTCAGCTTTTCAGGGAGCTTCAAGACCCTGCATTGTTTGATTTAATTAGGAGCAGTAGTTAAGGAACTATTTCAAAATCCCTCCCCAGTTTTGAACTATTTTAGCTGTTGTTTCTTTACTGAGGGAAGAAAGGGGGGGGACAACCAGGAAATTGGACTGTAGCAGCACATAACATTTGCATCAAAATAATACAGCCGGCAACAGAAAATCACAATCACATCACTCAGAAGGAAGGAACAGAATACAAATTAAAGGAATAATGTAAATTTTTTGCCATTAAGCTTCAATGACCATTTGAAATGGTGCAAGGCACAAAGGTTTTGATGAGCATCATCCAGTTTGATTATTCATACTTGTGCTTCTGCTTGAATTAAAGTAGGAGTGCTAGAGCCTGTTAAAGCAAAATATTTGAATTGGTAGTGAACTCTCACCTTTACTTGCATCCATTTACTTTTCAAATGAATACCAGATAAGTTAGTGCATTTTATAATCGGCCTGTTTTCCAGTGAGTGCTGTCATTACATACCAATTTCTTTTAGAAGTGCTTCCTAAGAAACATTAAATACTTACAAATAAGGATCTGTCCATCACGGCAGCAGTCCTGTGTGAGCAGCTCCAGGCAGCTCAGGCAGGTTGTGTGCCCTCCCTTTGTTGCTCCTCTGCCCCACTTCTCGGGCCAGCACAGCTCCTAAACCCCATTTGTTGGTGCCTGCTGGGTCCAGCCAAACACCCACCCCTCTGCAAACACCTCCTGGTTGGCAAACAAACGCCCTGCCTGGCCAGTGCCTGCCCTTGCCTTGCTGCCTGCAAGGGGCCTGCTTTCGGTTTGAAGAGCAATGCTTTATTTTATATTGCTTTTTTATTTTATTTTGCTTTTATTTGTTTAATTTCATTTTTGCTTTATTTAGGAAGCACCAACACCTCCTCTGCAAAACAGGGCCGGATCCAGTGCCCTCAGGACCCCTCTGAAGGAGCCTGGTTTGGAATGGTGTCGTGCACAGGAGCATCCCTGGCCTGAACTCACAGGGTTTTCCCTCAGCAGGTATCAAAGGAAGGAGCATTTTGGCACTGGGAGATGTAGCTGCCCCTGGTCAGGAGGTACTTCTCATGGGTGGGGTGGGGACGTTGTTTGCTGGGCTGGGGAGACAGCCCCCTCCCTCATCCTGAGCCCCAGAGCCACCCCAGCAGGGCTGTCCCATGGCCCTGTGCCCACCTGCTGCCCCGGGTCACCGTGGCTTCAGCCTCTTCCTTCCTTGGGAAGTGCTTGCAGAGAGGCAGGAACCATACTGAGTGTGGCTGTCAGAGCCCGTGCTGGGAACATGGATGAATGCAGAGGAAGAGCCGGGAGTGAGGAGCAAACTTCCCAGGGGCCTGATGCTGAGCAGCCTGAAGAGGGTGTCCAGGTTGCTGTGCTCCTCAGAGGGAGTAAAACTGGCCAGGTGTTTGTTTGCCCCACACCATGGTAGGATTTCAACATTGAGCTTTTTGTAAAAGAAACATACTTTAAATTACCCCCATATTTCTCCTTCAAGAACAACAAAAATACCCCATCAGTATATTTTAGTGACCAGATTTCAGGTTGCTCATACACAAATACTGATTTGGGTTTATAAGCAGAGACCAGGCAGCCCTGGGGTGTATCAGCCTGGGTGTGTGACATGGGCACCCCCAGGGCTCCCCTTGCTTGGTACCTTCACTGGCACCCTGTGGGCTCTGGTGGGAAGCCAGACCCCAGCCTCCTCCCTTCCTGCTCAAAATCACCACAGCAAAAAGCCTTCTGCTGCCTTCAGTGCCACAGGACTGGGCCAAGGAGTTGAAGGAATTTTAATATTCTGGTGCACCTCTTGGTCCCTCAGCTCTGTCTGCCTGGAGATGCCAGCAGCACTGGCAGCACCAGTGAGGACCAGTGAGGCAGCACCAGTGAGGCAGCACCAGGGATGGGACATCAGGCAGCATTTATTTTGCTTCTCTGCTCTGGTGTGACTTGAGGAGCCCCATGTGCCATGGTACCCACTGGATGCACAGCCACCATCATGGGGTCTCCCTGCTGTGGACCCTGTGTCACCTCCCCAAATGCCCTTCACAGGGTCCTGGGTGGGTCTGCCCCCAGCACGTGTTTGGGAACAACCCAGGGACTGCAGGGTGGTTTATCCTGCTTTGCTTTGACACTCTGTAAAATGCCTTTCATTAAAATGAGGGAAAAAAACAGAAAACCAATGCAACTAGACATCAAAACCAAGCAAAACTCTGCTGTAGCAATTTTAAAGCAATCCATCAGCAGCTAATGAAGGCCAGGTTATTTAAATGATAAAGGACAGGGACTGAATGCACACTATTCTCTGCTGCTTTTTCCAAGGTGATCTGGGTTAAAACTGTGCTCTCAGGGTTAATTTTGAGCTTCTTTCTTTTAAAAATGTTTTTTTCCTTATTGACACAGGGGGGTTGGTTTATGTCATATCCATAATAATTCCCAGATTTCTGTAGATTACAAGGTTACCCCCATGGATGGCTATGCTGGCAGAGCCAGGGGGTCTTCCCATCACCCAGGGGGTGGGCAGGGTCCATCCATCGCCCCTCGCCCTCCCGCTGCTCCAGCACCCACAGCTCTTCACTTCTCCCTTTAATTAAGGATGCCTCACACACAGCACTCTGGGCTGGGATTGAAAATGGATAAACCATTGAAAGTGGATAAACAGACAGCATGGATAAGCACAGTCCTGCCTGGTCCCCTCCACTATTCCCCCTCTCTGGTTTCTGTGTCACCTTCTCAGCCCTTCCAGGGGGTGGTTCTCAGGACCACCAGCCCCGCAGGAGCCCAGGTCTGCTGTCCCCATCCCTGCACACCTGGGGTCACCTCGCTGCAGAGGAGCCTGCCAGGACCAGGGGGTCTCCCCTGTCCCCCCAGTAGCTCAGTAAACCAGCAGAAGAGGTGGCCAGTGGGGGGTCTGGGTCTTCAAGCAGGACGGAGCCAGTCCTGGGACTGGGAGTGATTCCTGCTGCCAGGCCAGGGCTCTGAGCACGGAACCTCCTGAGGTCTGAGAGGCACCTACAGTGACTGGGAGGCAAAGGGACACCAGGCAGTGTAGGGGACAAGGCCAGGGCTGGGGTGGCAGCAGTCAAGGGCAGAGCCTTTGGGAAGGTTTGCTGCTTCAGCCTTGGCTGCTCCAGATCCACTTTCTCTATACACGTATTTTCTTCCCCAACTTCCCTCCTGGGGTTCTCTGCCACTTTGAAGCCTTGCTCTCCTCCTTGCTGCCCATCGGGGACCACCTTGGGCAGTCACAGGTTGGGGTGAGGCTGCCTGGGCTCGGGGGGATGGCGAGTGCCCTTGTGCCACACAGGGTTCCCACAGGGACCATTCCACTGCTCTGGCTGAGAAGAAAAGTGCCCTGACAGAAACTGTGTCGTGATAGTTGGGACCTGGGTAACAGCACCCTGGTGACAACAGGGCTGATGTATTCCCTGCCCTGGGGAACTGGCATGTACCAAGGCAGAAAATGGAGCTGGCTTCTCAGGAGGGTTCAAAACCTGGGCTGGAGGTTGGGGAGGTGCCCCCAGGAGAACCTGGGAGGCAGGGGGGGAGCAGTGGCCTGAGTGATGGTGAGAGGAGGGACATATGTTGTGGGTTTATTCAGAAATTAAGAACATCTGCCTAGGTTTGCTTTGGAAAGAAAGAAACAAGGGGGCTGCATGAGAGTGAGGTCTGGGCACCAGCACCCGGGCTCAGGGTGAGGGACAGGGGTGACACAGCCACCCAGAGCATGGGTGGTGGGGGTGACAGGGGGTGACACAGCCACCCAGAGCATGGGTGTTGGGGGTGACAGGGGGTGACACAGCCACCCAGGGCATGGGTGGTGGTCCTGCTGGGGGAGGCAGAGGACAGGGAGCTGAGTGATGCTGCCGTGCAGAGCTGAGCAGGGATGAGGTGGGATGGTGTGAGCTGGGAAGGGCTTCCTGGGCTGAGGAACGTCCATGGACCTCCCAGAGGCCTGGCACAGATCTCCCAGTTGTGCATCCCAACTGGAAGCTGTTCTGCAGGGCCATGTTTTGCAGCCTCTGGGGTGCCAACTCGGCCAGATGCTAAAAAGCAATTATTGCATAGGGTTTTTTGTTACTCTGTTTTTCCCCGGTGTACTTTGTGCAGCTGGAGTTGGCTCATGTGATAAATGGACAAGGTTCAAAAATATGACTCCTCTGAACTTTTTAACCTCACACGAAAGGGAGGAATTCTAAGAGCAATGGATAAAATTCAATTAACTGAGATGACAGAAAATAATCTACTAAGCGAATACATCAGGCAATTGGAAGCTTTCATACCTTTCAAAAGGGAAATAACCTATTTCTTTCCTTGTTATCTAATGACACAGGAGTTTATTTCTCTGGAAGCAGTCACAAATCTACCTAATGGGGCCTAAACACTGTTGCCAGGCAATTAGGGGTTTATTGTGTGGCTAATTCTTTCATTTCCGTCACTGGTGGTTGTCACTGCAAAACACAGGGCTGGCGAGTTCCCCTGGGCTCAGTGCCCCTGCCTGCACACAGCCACAGGTGTGGGCACATGTATGTGTGTGCACACACGTGTGTCTGTGTGTGTATGTGCAGGCTGGCTCCTGCATTGCCCTTCCACCTGCCTGTGCCCCTGCCCATGCTGCCCAGCCCTGTCCTGCACTGCCTGGGGCTTTGTGGACAGAAATTATTTGGGTTATTTTTTTTTACTGAAATACTTGATTATGTTGAAAATTCAGTGCTGGTCCTCTTAGCCCCATAACACCAGGCTCTTCCCTTGTTTTTTTTAATCAGGCTGCTGCTCAGTTTCCTTTGTAAGTGGCTCTAGTGATAATTAGGGGTTGCTAATTAGAAATCCTGACAGGGTGCAGGCTGTGGCTGATGGGTGGTATTTGGCCTTCCAAGGGAAGGCTGCTTCACCTGCCAACAGGCTGTTGGCTGCTCCTGCAGTGCAGGTTGGTCCCTGCTGCTGCAGGCACAGAGCTGCCAAAGCAGGTATGAGTTTTGCAAGGTAGAATGACAGAACCACAGAACCAGTAAGGTTGGGAAAGAGCTCTGAGGTCTCCAGGTCCAACCATACCCTGTCATGCCCACTGAACCATGTCCCCAAGTGCCACATCTACATGTTCTGTGAACACCTCCAGGAATGGTGGCTCCCCCACTGCCCTGGGCAGCCTGTCCCAATCCTTGGCCACTCTTTCAAAGATGGAGAAAGGGGAGAAGATGCTCATCTATCGACTGGCCTGGGTGCCTCACCCTATGCAAGGTGAGAGCCCTGGTGGAGAGATACATGGGTCGGGTTTTTATTTGCTGTTGAAGACTTCAGCATCCTTGCAGGTACTGGCAATTTTATAAGAAAGAAAAGGAAGCAGAGCTTTTCAGGAAGCCCTGCTCCAGCAGCTGAGGATTTTGGGAAAGCCAACCAAATCCCAGCAACTCTCATCCCCCAGAGGGTGTGGTGAATTTAATGAAGGAGGAGCAGGGCAGGACAGAGGCTCTGCAGGTTTCCAGAGCCAGGTGAGATCCACCCGTGGCTTGGGGATGCTGCATGTAACTTAGCAGCCTTAACCCACCCATTCTCCTTCCCCACTCCTGCACTTATGTTTTTATCTCTTAATTGCAGGCTGCTGTATGTACAGGGGCATTTTAAACATCTGGAACTGTTCCTACAAACCTTTTTCAGGGCAGGTAGAATTTGTCAAGTGTAAGGCCCATACTATTGTCAGTGATGGTTTGAAATGATTCCCTAAGTCAAAATTAGGGTCAGGCCTCTGTGTAAATCATTATTTAGGTGCCAGAGATGTCTCCTTCTCAGTGCCACAGGCTGTCAGAGCTCCTGTGGAAGGTAAACGCCTCAGGATTGCTAAATCACTAGATTAGGAACGGCCACCCCTGTGCTCTGAGCCTGCTCGCTCTGAGCCTGCCTGAAACTTTCATCAAAAAATGAATACAAATCTTCACCACGTTTGTGACCCACCAAACCCAGCTGCTGAAATCACAGCTGTGCCCCGGCACACATTTAATCTGCTCAGGTAAATGAAGAGTGTGCTTAATTTGTTATCGTACTTTTCACTTCTTGTCTCTTACTGAGGAACTCTCTTTTGTGGGAATTTTTGTTTTGTGTTCTTTTGTTGTGTCAGTCTGCTGATAAAAGCATGTTGTGGATTGCATTGTGCTGTTAATTTTCCTTTTGGTGTGCTTGCTACAGTGACTTATTTTGTGTCTGATATATTAGTTATCCAATTTTTGTAAGCTGATTTTAAATATGTTGCTACGCAAACTCTTTTTACAGCCTGTGCAGCTTTTGATTATGAATGAGTGCAGAGATACACGCAGGAGTATTATTTATATAAAATATATAAGCAGGAAGAATCTTCATAAATCACAAAATGCTATTATCCTCGGGGTTCATGACAGCCATATCTTTTTTTATGGAAAACCAGAATACATTAAATACCCCAGGCATTTGAAAGGGACATTTCAAAAACTGTACAATTGCTCTATTTATTCCATTCGTTTAGTGGGTAACATTTAATATCTAAAGTCTGGCTTACACAAATAAATCTTAAAATTAAGGTTGAAGTAAGAATTTATTGAGGGAAGCTACTGTATCTGCCTGTAGTAGTGCTGTGGTTTATGACCTAGGGAATAAGGTAATAAAAAAAAAAAAAGCAAGCTTCAGAGGGTAGGATTTAACCCTGGAGGGAGAGCTTTCAGAAGGCAATTTTACACCAGGCTGCACTGGTGATCTCCTGCCTCTTGGGGAGTCTCCACATGTGTGTCAGGCACACATGGAGCCCCCTGCCCTGCGAGGCTCTGCCCAGGCTGGGCCTGGGATGGGGGGCTGTGGGTGGGAGGACTGGGATGATGAAGCTGGGAGGAGTGGGATGCTGAAGTTGTGAGGACTGGGATGCAGTGGGAGCAGGGCTGTCCCATGGTGGCACCTCACTAGATCCATTACAGGAAGCCCTGGTGTGAGTTGCAGTAATCAATAGCTGTGCCTAAGGGTTTACGATAGCATTTAATTAAACAAATTTACCTTTTGAAGGAAAATCCATTGCAAGCAATTTAGAGCCTGGTGCATTGCAACCTTGTTTGAGGTTACTTGTGCTTTTAACCACTGTCTAAAGTGCATACAGTGTTAATTAGCATATTTAGGATTAAGTAGATTTCCCATGCAGTAATCATTCTCTAATTCAGTAAGAACTATCTCTGGTGAATAGTGGACATTAATGACAGTTGCAAGAGCATAGATATTACATAATCACTAATTACATTCTGCACAATTAGCAGAGACTCCTCCGTGTGAATCGCTAATGGCTGATTCCTGTCAGCAGCCTGTGCTGGCTGGGAAGAAATGTAAACAGAGTCTGCATAATTTTCTGAGGGGATGATCATGGGGAAGGAGGTGCTGGTGAAGGGGAGAGGCCGGGAGGAGCTGGTGGTCAGCATGGCTGGGCCATGAGACACCTCCCAGCTCTCCTCAGGTCAGAGAACCAAGCTGGCACCTCCCGGGCCTCTGTGGGAGCCTGGGCTGAGGGGTGCAGAACCATCTCCAGCACCCAAACCTCCCGCTCCAGAGCTCTTGGGCTGGGAGATGCTTGGGCAGGACACGGGCTGCTGGGGAAAACATGGGGAGCAACTGGCACCAAAAAAGCCCTGGCTGGTTTATTTTGGGTTCTTTTCCCCCACTTCTCAGTCTTTGCAAAATGAAAGTTCAGTATCTTCTTGCGTTACTCTATTTATCAATTCCTGACTTTTAACTGGTTTCTAAAACTATGAGAAGATAAAGAGGCTGAGTTTTGCCTTCACCCCCACCCTGGTCCATCAAGCTGACTGCCCAGGGAGGGACTTCTTGTCCTCATGGAACGTGACAAAGGCTGGGACAGCAGTGAGGTGGCAGGCAGGCTTCACTTCTTTAAAGAAATAAATCTTTGCTCAATTGATTTTCAGTGATGTTTGGATCAGGGCCACGGTTCCTTACAAGCAGAATTCAGCCTTTGCTGTGTGATTGAGATGAGGGAGAGTGGTGTTAAGCCAGTGGAATTGCTTTGGACAAATCCCAAACTGGAGACCAGCACTGGGCCTCTATACCTTTAGGTATTAGGTATTTTAAATTAAGATTGCATGTGGTTTTAAAAGGCATTGTCAGAGCAAAAGCAATTTAACAAAAGGCAATGTATCTGGCGACTACTCTTCTGCCTGCCAAGTGCTCTTCTCGGAGAGTGCATTGTAGGGATGGCAGATTACATCTTCTGAATATTTTTGTCTGTTGCTTGGTTCATTTTCATAATAATAACTTGCATCCTTCTCTATCCTTTCATGTTGAAGGGTTGCAAACTATTACACAAACAGCCCCACTCCTGAGATGCAGCGGCGTTCAGGGGGGGTGTGGGGAGCTGTGAGCACAGTGCCCTTGGGGTGGGGTGCTGAGGGGCTTCTGGGGAGCACACACACCTGCAGCACACCCACCAGCAGTGTGTGCCCTGGTGGGGAGGAACCCAGAGCCTGGGGGTGAACACGCAGAAGGGGCTGAGCAGTCGGCAGCTCTGTGCTCGCTGCTGGGCCTGTGCTTGGGCTGGGGAAAGAAACAAATCCAAAGCATAAATAGCCCTGGTTTTGCCATGCTGTGTATGAACCCTCCTGGATGGCAGGAGGCGAGGGCTTCGCAGTGGTGTTGAACAGGAGCAGTGTGCCCTGAAGCATCACCCTCTGCTGCATCCCCTGTCCGCTCATCCTCCTTCCAAAACAAGACACAAAATATTGTTTTCCTGGCAGCAGAAAACCAGCTTGCTGCTTATTTTGAACAGCCTGCTCTAGTGGAGGGTTGGAACTAGATGAGCTTTGCGGTCACTTCCAACCCAAACCATTCTGGGATTATTCAGAATTCAGATTATTCAGGCCTGTGCATGTCATTGCTAATGTGCTGTAGATGACAAACCATCACCTACCAGTGGTGTCCCACCAGCAGCACTCCACAGCCTCTGCCAGGCTGCCTCAGCCCAGCAAACCAGTTGCTCTGCTTGGTTTCAGCACAGCAGGTAGGGGTTTGAAAGGGCTTGTAGCATGTCTCATGTTATTTCCCAGCAGCTGGGGTGGCAGAGTGTTCGTATTTGAGCCTGAAAATATTGGCCTTTGAGTGCCATGTCTAGAAACCCCATTTTTCACCTTTCAGGGCCGGTGGCTGTGCTGCCGTGAATTAGGACAGCCCAGTGAGCAGCAGCAGAGGAGGAGAGGCCAGCAGAGGCTCCCTGGGAGATGTGCTTGGGGAGAGCAATTAAACGCTGCGGCTGCAGTGGGCTGCGCCTTGGGTTTAGTTGCAGAGTCTTCAAAAACACATTTTTGGTGTCACTGCTATTTTTTTCCGGTGTTTTGACCCCGGTAGCACCATCTGAGCACCGTGTGTGCCCTCCCTGCAGAGCTCTGACCCCTCCAGGACCGGAGCTGGGGCTAAGGAGACCAGCAGAGCCTGGCCTGGCATTTCCATAAGTGCTGTTTGTGAAGGCAGGTGCTATTCCTTACATTATCGCCAGGACATTTAAATCTTAATGACTGGCATTGTTGTCTCAAAGACAGTGTTTTTCCTGCTGAGAAACTGCATTAGATTGGAGAAACAGAGCTCATTTCCATTCACTCAGCAGTCTCTCTAGAAATGACATGCAGTGCTTGAAACTGTTTATTTCCAAATTCAGGCCTCCTCCGCATCAGTCATCAGCTTCAATTACCAGTTTTCCGGAGCCGAGCCATCAGGCAGTCTGACACGAGGGTCCAACCTAATTCCCACCTTCTCCAAAGTCAAGAGCATAATGTGCAGATGAAAAGGTGGAAAATAGCCTGGACTTCATTAGCATGCAGAGCCTGGCTGTTCATTTGCTTGCTGCGAATGGAAGTTCTGACACTCGGCGCCTTCTGCAATATGAGAAAAGTCCTCTTCAGAGTATATGATGTCCTTACCAGCCAGGAAAGGTCATCAAAAAGGCAGGCGCTGACCTTGCTCCCTGCTCTTCATGACTAGTTTATTGATTCCAGGAACACCTCATTACATGCCGGATCAACATATTATTGCCATGTTCAGCGGCTGAATTGTTTACAAGTGTCTTTATAACCAGCAAAAGCCTTCCGGATGATGCATGACTACACTCATTTGGATGTGACCTGCCAATTATATGTTATCCGATATGGTGCTGTGTGTCTTGATCCCTGACCGGGCCCGCTGCCCTGCATCAGCACGGGCCCATTTACTACTTCTTTCTAACCGCTCTTTGGGAAAGTGTCCATTAGCCTGTCAGTCTGTAAATATTTTATTTTATTTTTTTTTCCACCTCTGCGGCAGGCAGCATTATTGCTCTGCCATTTGCTATGCATGAGCTTCATAATCAGCTGGGGGAAGAGGGTGGTGGATTTTTTTATGGCATTGCCTGATAACCCACCCAATTTGCAGTCAGTGTGCATGGTGAGTGCTGTGACTTGTTACAGAGCTGGACCTGTCATATTTTATTCAGGCACAAGCACTGCCAGGATGGTGATTTATTTGCAGGAGGGGAGGTGGGAGAAACCCCCCCTTCCTCCAGTCCCCAGCCTCTCCCTTCCCTGCCTCTACAGACCCAATAACTTACCACCCAGCAAATTCATTTTCCTCTTCTACATATTTTTCAGTGCTTTGCATTCTCTAAATACATCAGGGTGCGTTTTTTTATCCTGGGCCTGCAGCCGGCTGACTCTGCGTGGTTTACACACGTGTGTAGACACAAGAATTGCAAAAAAAAAATCAGGGTCCACAACTACTATTTTAGTCTCTCATTACAGACACTGCTGTGGCTCCATAGGAAAACCAGAGAGGCACAGCAAGTCTGTAAGGAGAGATGGCTCCAAGAAGTGGCACAGAGAGAGCAGCTCCAGTTGCTGCCCCTGCTGCTGGTGGCCCGTGGCTCTTTGGAGGTGACACAGTGTGCCAAGGGGATGTGATGACAGCAGCTGCTCCCCGTGCCCCCCTTTGCTTTGGTTCAGCACAGCAGAGGGGGTGCCTGCATTCCCTGCACCCCCAGCCCGGGCTGCTGGCAGGGTAAAGGCTGGGGATGATTGACCCTCCCCACCGGTAGAAATGATTTTTGGTTTCCATGTGCAACCAGAAGTGAACACAAAGGGGCTCATGTGCATGTGAAATAGGAACATGGGCATGGGGGGGCTCTGTGGGATCAGGAGCAGGCAAAGATCTGACACCTGGGGTGAGGTCTGGTACCTTAAGCACAAACAGGATGAACGTTTGCTTAAATTTGTGTTTGTTCAGGGGAAATACTTGAGAGTGAAATCAAAGCTGTGCAAAAAGGATGCTCTCCTGAACCTGGCCCAGGGTGACCTTACAGTGATTTGAGGGTTTTGATCTACTGCAGAATGATGGAGTCCTGGGAATGTGTCCCATGGTCTTAGTCCATGGCATGTTCCTGCAGCACCTTGTCCCAGCTTTACAGGGTATGAGGACTGATTAAAAAAAAAAAACAATCCAACAATAAAACACCAACCAGCATCACCCAAGGCTGTTTGGTAAGTTGTTTATTTTGTACCTACAGCTTGTAACTGGTTTTATTGAGCAGCTTTCCTGAGAGCTGGGATGGAGCAGGTGTGCCCAGCAGAGCAAAGTGGTTTCTGCTGGGTCATGGGAACCAGGGAAGCTGTATGGGGCTGCCAGCGTGTTGGTACCACTCAGAGTGGTTCTGGAGGAGCTGGGATCCATTCTGCTCCTGGGGCCTGGGCATTGCTACTGCCCTCTGGCTCAGGGTGCCCAGGGTGCAGCAGTCCTGAGGTGCTGAAGAAGAGGAGGTGGTGCATCCCTGCAGGGCTCTGGCTGGCGTGGCAGTGCTGGGAGTTCCACGGGGTTTGTGGCCTGGCTGGAATAAGACAAAATCTATGCACGTATAGCACTCTCTGCTCAAAGCTCTGCAAACATTAATTAAGTTTCCTAACACCACTTGGCAAGTGTTAGTGTTGAAATCCTCTTGCTGTGGTTAAATCAGAGGACCAAAGGGGCTTAAGGGCTTCCGGAGTGAACTGATAGCAGCAAGGATGCAGGGGCTCCAGTCCTGCATCTTCCAGGCAAGCAAGAACCAGCCTTGCATTTTCCTGATTGTAAAACCTGCCCGTGCCAGGCTGAAGGCTGGTTGGACCCCCTCCCCGTGCCCTGCAGTGTCAGAGGAGTGGGGCCATGCCCTGTGCTGGGGGGCAGCTCGGGTTCCCTCCTTCCAGCACGGAGCCTTAAGGCTTGTTGGGCTGTAGAAGGGGGGATTGAATTTCTTCAAGCAGCCCGCTTAGCTTCCAAAATAAAAACTGGGTTTGCCTGTGGGGTTTTTTTGGTTTGTTTGTTTTTTTTAATTAGAGCTGGGGCAAAACACATTCTCAGGTCAGAACAGCCTCAGGCTCTGGAGACAGCACAGTGCATTGATCTGAATCTGAATTTTGGAGAGGAGGGGGGAAAAAAGCCACCATTTACTAGCAAATCTCTGGGTCTGAGCAGCCCTGGAGCTGCAGGTGTTGAATATTCAAAGGGCTGATTGACCATGCTGAGCTCTGGGGCTGTGCTCACTGTCACCCACCCCGGGCTGGCAGGGGCAGGAACCGAGGCTGCAGACACCAAATCTCCCCCGTGCAGGGGCTGGCTGGGACCTCCCTCCCCCAGGGCGGGTTCCAGCTCATTCCTGGGCACCCTTTGGCTCTCCACACCACCACTGTGGCATTGTTTGTCCTGGGATAAGCCTGCAGTGGTTTATCAAGCCCCAGACATCCATCCAGGTTTGGCACTTGGTCCTTCCGTTTCTGTTTATGTCATCGTTCCCAGATTCCTATTCATTGCATAGATTTTCTCTTTAAAAGAAAGAGAAAAATCAACCAGTCACGACAAACAGGAAAGTTGCATGACCAGGGAGAGGAGCATTAACCTTTCCTTTAGCCTGAAGAACTTTGTAATCTTTTCAAAATCAACTTTTTATTAATTTTGGAGTGACACTTAATGCCTGATGGAAGTGAGAAGCAGTGGCATCATTAGGGGAACTCTTTGCAACTTCTCATGTGTGTAATTAAAGGTCATGCCTAAAGTGCACGTACCTGTGGGAGCTGCTGTGCCAGCTCCCCTTTAGCACTGCCAGGGGCTGAACCCATGGGTCTGCAGCCCCCCACATCCCACCTTCACCAGGCTGTGTCCCTTCAGCTGTCACTCCTGCAGCCCTTGGCCTGGTTTTGGCTTCTCCAAAAGCTGTGGAATACAAACACAGGCAAGGGCTGGCAAGAGCCAGCAGTGTGGAGTGAACTGCAAGGGTCTGGGCATCCAGCCCACCCCCCAGAGCCCTCCCTGGGCCTGGGAGCCCATCCTGCAGGGTCTGGGGAGTGGGTGCTGCAGCTCTGCTGGGGGCCAGGGAAGCAGGGGGGAGATACTGAGCCACATGGGGAGATGCCACAGCACTGCCTGTTGTGGCCTCGCCAGGAGGCTCGTTAGCAGAAAAAATGAGGTGGACATGGGATTTATTAACAGCACCCAGTGTGCAAATTTAATTTTCCTTCTCATTGCACTCCAGCAGGGAAATTCGACACGCAGTCCAGGGACAAAGGTCGGCGATTTGTCTGGTAAATACAATTATAGGATTTCCCCATTTACTGTGTTCCCTGGCTGTGTCCCTCAGCATCTCACCCTAGGGAAAAATCCTGGAGCAGGAGCTGGAAACTCCTGCTCCCTGCTCACTCCCAGCCCCGGGGGAGAGAGCAAACCCATGGGGTGGGTGAGGTGTGACCCTGCCCCAAGTGAGGGGCAGCACCTTGGGGGCAGGCAGCTGGGCTCTGGGGTCACAGCCAGGTGCTGGGACCCCTGCAGTGAGGGTGCTGAGCACTTCTTATTGACCCCGCTCCAAACTTCGGGGTGGTTTTCAGTTGCTTTTGCCACTCGTGTCACATTAAGCAGAAAAAAGAATGGTTCCATAGGTTTGGTTTATCCCTGTGTGTGCAGGCACTGGGAGGGGAATTTGAAACAGAGTATGGTGGCCATGGAAGGGAATTTGTTTAAAAGAGAAGCAGTGGGGTGGGAAGTATCCTCAGCCTAGTGCATGGGGAAAAGGCAGGTTGCAGTACACTGGAACAAATTAGCCCTTCCCTTCATCTTCATTAGCCACACGGCCTCGCTGGATCCCAGCTCCCTACAAGTGGGTTCCCAATATCTATGTAAATCCCTCTCTTCCTGCACGTCCTCACTCATGTTCATTAGCAGGTGCCAGAAGCAAGGCTAAAAGCAGAAGAGGAAATTAGGGAGAGCCATCCGTGCCTGCACAAGGTCATCCTTCTGGTAGGGTATTGCCACTCCAGTTATCATTCTTGGTTCTGCATTAAATGTGTGCATTCAAAAATAAATCAGAGGGCCTGGTGCTGTCACAGCAGCTGGGTGCATCCCCGTGGGATGCATGGAAAGATGAGGTGTGTTGGCCAACGTGGAGCTGGACCTCTGGATCTGTGCTGGGGTGGGTGAAGGAGCCACCTCGATTTGGTAAGACTGGATTTCCCCTGGAAACCATCAGGTGACAATCTGTGTGGCCTCCTCAGGCTGGAATTTGGATTTATCTGGGCTGCCTTCAGCCACTCCTCCCCTGAGACCCAGGCAGGGGGACAGCCAGGACTTCCAGAACAGCCTGTCCCTTCTCCAGCCTGGTGCACAGGGCAAGACACAGCCACCAGGCTGTGAATCCTGTGTCCAGGGAGGGGGCTCATGCCAGAACCCCTCAGGAGTTACTAATTCAGGCACCCACGCTGGTCACACCACCTCTCATTGACCCACCAGAAGTGGGGGGCAGGTGTCCAGCCCCCCAACACACCCCAGGCTGTTGGCTCAGCAACTAGGAGCCTCTCAAGCCACAGCACAGGGCAGGGAGGGGGGGCATTTTATTAATTACTGCTAATTGCTTACTTTACGTATCATTATTGATGCTGTTTTTGTAGCAAGTCCCTGATTTTATTTAAGAGATCAGGAGGGAAGATGTGGGCCCAGGCAGTTAAATCACTGGATGAAGGCTCCAAAGCCCCGGCCGCACGTCGCAGCCCTTGCCAAGTATTTCAGAACTGAATAGTCATTGGGCTGGCAGATAATTCAGAAACTATTTGTATGAGCTGTTTATCAAATTATTAACTGCACAGATGTTGTTTGGTTGAAGAGCAGCTGAACCTTCTCTCTGCCAGCCGTGGAGACAAAGGTCTGCAGGAATAATTGGAGATGTGCATGGAATATTAAATTAATTTACTGCTCTTAATTCTTATGCAAATCCTGACCTCTGATAGAGCCTATCAATTACCCAGCATACAGGGAAAAGAAAGGAGAACAGTTTCTTTCTTTTCTCTTCCCCCCCCTCTTTTTTTTTTTTTTTGTTGATCTTCAGTTTGGGTTTTTTGTTTGGGTTTTGTTTTTGTTTTTCTTCTTCTCTTTTTTGAAAAGGAACTTGGAAATATTTGGGGGAGGAAAAAAAAATCCGGGATTATTTAATTGAATCTCCTGGTTGCAGCAATGTCCCCTGGGAGTGCAGACACAGTTTTTAAAATAGCAGGGAGGGGGCTCGGGGTGGGGGGGCTGGGAAGGGAGGCCAGGGCCAGGTTGAAATAGCTCCACAGGCCCAGCTCTGCACCTTGCCTTGGGGTGGGAGACCACTGGGGGCTTCATCTGATCTGCGGTGGGGTTTGGTGGGGCTGGGAG
>JAAWXA010000043.1:606809-707917 GCA_038090715.1 Florisuga fusca
GGCGGGTTTGTTGCTGCTGGGAGTGTGGCTGATTCTGGCAGTAATTAACAGTGGGGAAGAAAGGCAATTTGTTGTCAAGTCTATTGTGGGATTCCAGGTAAAATGAAGTACGATTTAATTGGCCCTCGTTAAAAAGAGCTATTTTTCTAATATGGAGAAAAGGCCTCATCTTGTGCACTTTTTTTTTTTTTTAATTGGGGTTGTGTATGCAGTGTTTAGTCAATGTTTAAAAAAGACTCCGGGCCTTATTCTTTCATCATATTTTCTAATAAGGATAAATAAATAGGGTGAATAATGCGGTCGGTCTATCCCTCGACCTCTGCGAGACCTTAGCAGCGAAATGATGTTTCAAGCTCCTGTCGTCACATCCAATATGCGCTGCCTTTCAGCTCTCGGCGGCCCAAACAAAAGCCATACAACAATATCAATTAATCATGCAGCGGGCAAACAAGGAGATTTATTCCACTACAAATAGCCTCACAGAGAGATGCTGAATGGGCCTGATTAGCATGAGAAAAGAGGAGCAAAACTCCACAGTTCAACAGCTAAAGAGCAATTTGATGGGGCTGGGATTGGGAAATTACTTGATTAGTGTCTGTCGGAGGAAAACACGATTAGGACGCGAGACCCAGCCCGGCCGCGGGGCTCGGGGGCGGCCTGGCCTGGGGGGTGATAAAAGGGGACGGGGAACAAAAGGATTTTTTTTTTTTTTTCCCCCTCCTCGTAAATCCAGGGTAGCGCCGAGAGATTCCGCTCCCCCTCCCGCGTAGCCCATTCGGGTAATTTCATTTATCCCGCAAATCTAATTAGTAATCCGCGGATGACATTAATACCGATATAATGAAGGCCGTGATGACCAGATTAGGTGGCTCTACAGGCGCATCGCACCTTGGGATGCAGCCGCGGGACCCGTGCGGGTGGAAACCTGGCCTAAAAAAAAAAAAGAAAACCACCAAAAAAAAAAAAGAGAAGGAAAGGCAGGTGGGGGAGAAGAAGAGAAGCAAAACCCGCCCAGGTCGGGTGAGCTGAGGCTTTGCTGAGCGCCGCTGGTCCCCGGCCTCTTCCCGACGCTCGTATTATTGTTCTGCGAAGGAAGGAAAGAAGGGATGGGAGAGGGGAGTTGAAGGGGGGGGGAGAACCCAACAACAACAACAACAACAACAACAAAAAAAGGAATCCCGAGCCAAAAGAGTCGCTCTGCAATTTATTCCAATGGGTGGCTTTTAAGAAGCTGGCAATTTGAGACGGCTGGGTGTTATTTAATGCAATATGAAATCAAATGATCCTATTTCTCAAATAACAGTGTCTGGGAGGAGAAGTGAATGCTCTGAAAAGGTAATTGTCTCCTGATGATATTTCCATTATACCCCAATCCCGGCCTAAACGCTGCCAGCCCCGGGGCGGCAATCGGTGGGGGGAGGAAGGACGGGAGAGCCGGCGGGGCAGGAGGGGGGGTCCCCAGGCCAGAGCAGGGGTCGAGGGAATCATGTCCCCTGTCAACTCCCACGGGCTTTGCGGGAGGGTTTTGGGGTAAAACAACCAACCAACGAACCAACCAACTCTAATTCTTGGTTCTTGATGTTTCTCCTTGTCCGGCAGAGCGGGACTCGCCAAACCCGAGGCTGGCACCGTCCCTGCCGCGGAGGAGCCGCCGGAGGAGACGAGGTAAGATACTCCCCCCCGCCCCAAATGTCTTGGGCAGCGGCTTGGGGGGTCCGGCTGGGCTGCCCACCCTTGGAGGAGGATGTCTGGAGACCCCAGGAACCGCCGCCCCCTCTCAGCCTGCCGCAGCCCCTCGGATGAGGCTGGCGGAGGGAAATCCAGTCTCTTCTCGGGGACCGATTCTCCGTCGTTTCCCCTCAAAAAACCCCAGCCTCTCGTCGTCCCCGCCCCGGGGAGCAGCTTTCGGAGCGCTCTGTCCCCTGTACCCCTGGGTTCCAAGCCCCCAGCACACGGCGGCCCGCAGCCGCCTCCGCCCACCCGGTACTGATGGTCCTTGTCGGTTCCGTTTTCGTTGGCGACGAGGGTCGGCCCGAAAAGGTGCCGCGGTTCTCCTGCAACGCCGCTGCGGCTGCTTGGGGTGAAACAGCCCGAATTTGGGACGGGAGCAAGCGCCCCGTTCGCTGTCTGCCGTGCGCCCGCGCCGCCGAGATGATAAAATCGCCAGAATTAAATGAATGGAGGGAAGTGATGGGGAGGAAAAAAAAAAGAAAAAGATGAGGGTAAGAAGTGCGNAGCGAATAAATGCGCTGCAGCGGGGGGGAAGGGGGCAAAAAAAAGAAAAAGGGGGGAAAAAAAGAAAAAACAAGAAAAGTGAGTGCATTAATTGAGCAAGAATAAAGGATAGGTCGTTCAAAAAGTTTCCTACATGGTTGCAATTGTCTGTGCTTCTCCGGGGCGGGGGAGAACCGGCCCCTCGGTGTGTCAGCCCCGAGGTTGCTCAGAGCTGGCGGGGGAGGCTGAGGGAAGCGCTCAGGCGCTGGGGTTGTCTCCACCGGGTCTGGCCCTCTCCTGAAGGGTACAGGGCACCCTGCAGGCCGCCATCCCGCGCTGGGATGTGGGTCTGCGAACAGGCAAAGTCATCTTTGATCCGAAGCCTGCACCTCAGGTGCCCACAGCCCCCCTGCCTACCCCGCCAGGAGCATTTCTTCAAAAGCAGATCTGGAACAGATTTTTGAGCACCAGCTAAAGGCACTGCTGGAATACTTTCTTCTGCTTCAGGCTCCTATGTGTTTCACACGATTATTTGCTGTTGAATACACTGAATGGACCCAGTGATGCTGTGCTCTGAGCAGTTTAATTAATGTAACAGACTCATGCGTGTTCTCCTGCTTTTCAGAGGAATGGTTTATACACATCGATCCTTTCATTCATCACCAGAACAATCTTCTGCACAGGACACAGGGGAAAATGCTTTATAAATCACAGAAAAACAGCACGGTGGTTTGGGATGTGAAGTTTAGAAGACTCTGTCCAGTGGAAAATGGGTTTGAAAGAAACAGGGAATTTAGAGCAGCATCTGCAGTTATTGCCCCACGTGAAATCTGGCCTTGCTGAAGTACAAGCCAGTGCCTTCTGTGCTTCGTAGGGTCCAGATGTTCAGCTCCAAGCCTCAGGCAGAAGTGAAAATAAAAACAGAGACAGCAACCAAGCAGAGACCAAACATCAGTTCAGGTTTACACATCACTCCAGCTGCAGGGAATGGGTTCCCTCTCCTCGCTCTGCTGCTCTGCTCGCTCTGGCTGCCGACTCGCAAACATCCGCGCTGAAACAAAAACGTCTTTAACAGGGTTGAAATCTTTTGGTGTAGAGTAGTGAGGGATTCTTGAGAGATGCTGTGTCTGGGGGTGTCTCCACACCTGGCTGCCCATGCTGTCCTGGGAGCTTGCTGCCCTGCCCCGAGCTGCACTGCACGGCACGGCCGGCCCCAGCGCTTCTCTTTGTTCCAAACCCTTGTCGCTTGGAGCACTTGTTGAACCTGATGACAAGTGCATCGAAGTGGCTGACAATTATGAAATAAACAAATATCATTTGAGGCATTTTTGAGCGGAGTCCGGTAGTGCACAGATTGCTTATTGATGTCCTTATCGTGGTGAATATTATTCATACTTCTGATATTTCTGCTGCACAGCAGCGTTCCCTGCTCAGCAAACATCACATTATCTCACTATGCAAAAGGCTTCATTAATCAAACCAGACAATAGGCCAGGCGTTCTCCTTTTGAGTTGGGAGTTTTGGATCTTCCAGGCTTTCTACCTTGTCTAAATGCCTCATCCCTGTCAACGCAGGCAGCAGCTCTTCAGAGCAGATTGCTATAAAATGTAGTGCTAAAAGGAAAGCATTATCTAATTAGGTTAAAAGAATTTCCCACTTATTTTACATTTCCCCTTTCATGTTTCACGACTTGTAGAAGAAAAACTTTCACTCTTTCAGTCAGCACGTGAGATAAATCCACTTGTTAGTTAAAATACCAATGAAGGAGCCTCTCCTTTAAACCAACAGCAGCAGCAGCAAAGTGTTCAGCTCAAGGATGGAGCTGACCAAATGACCTGTGGTTGCCCTGCTTGCCTTGCTCCTTGGAGATGGGGAACACAGGGTGGATGGGGAGCTGAGGAGAAGGTGGCCGTGGAGCTGCTGTTCTCCAGAAAGAGAATCCTGGCAAAAACATGGCACAGCCTTGACATGGGACAGGGGACCAGATATTGAAGCTACTTCTGTGGCTAGGAAAATTTTCAGTTGCAAAATCTCCACTTTGCCTCCATAGGCTCACTGCAGCTTTGGAATTGTGTCTGACTGAGCAAGAGGCACTAAAGCAGTGGTTGTATGGAGAACTCCAGGCATAGGTGATTGCAGAGAAGACAGGAATCAAGCCTGTTGCTACTCTGCTGTAAGTGGTCTCCTTCAAATTCAGCCTCTTGTCTCTCCTCTCAGAAAACCTAAATTCAGTTCTCATTTCTCTAGGGATGGGGAAACTCAACACCGTCAATCTCCCCTTTCAGACAGCAGCAGACTCTTAAATGGAGACTGGTTGATTCCTTGTGTCCACAGCGTGGGAAATGAGGTGACTTTGAATTACTGGGAAAGCAGAGAGACCAGAAATCTCCCAGATGTTCTCTTGAGACTCTTGGCCTGGGAAAAGCCAGAGAAGAGTTAGGTCATTCCTGATCCTGCTTGTCTTGGAGCCTCATAGACAGGAGCCTGTAGAAGGCCTTAGAGATGGCCAGGGAGGAGGGACAGTGCCCAGCAAGCAGCCTCTGAACTGCTCCCTGCCCTGTGCCACAGCAGTTCTGCTGCTCGCTAACAATGCAGAGCTGTAAACAATGGCATGTGCTTGTCTCTAAATTCTCCAGAATTAATTCAAAATTAATTGTCAACAACATTACTAGAGGCTTTTCAATTATGTCAATAGGCTTTGGATAAGGCCCTTACATTCTTAATAAACATTATATAGTTTTAAATGCTGTAGTCTTGTTCTGAAGTTTTTTCATTTAATCAGGCATTATCATTTGCTTCTGTGTTAACAGGTTCTTGCTGGAGGAACTCACTGCACCTGTCCTGTCAGCAGCAAAACTCGCCTTCATCAGAAAAACAAAGTATTTTCTGTTTATGCATCAGAAACGAGTAATAATCGGTTTCAAGGAACTGTAGCTTTTAATAAAAGCAATTTATTACATTTAAATTTATTAAAATTTAAACATGAAATTCAACACGTTAATTACTATTTCCATGCATTGGCACTGGCAGTCAGGAATGGATCCACACAACTGCTCTGCTGAGATATGTTCTCTGGTGTTATTTGCTCTTTGATTGCTAATGTATTATTAGTGCTCTTCATTTAGGACTTGATTCATTAACAAAAAGACTTATATGGGCATTATGTAAATTTTTTGTATGTCTTTTACATAGCTACCGGGGCATGTATTATGAATCTAATTGAAAAAGGAAAGAAAAGAAAATGCATTCAGTTCTGTTCAGACTTGTGGGTGAGCTCTAGCTTGAGGAACAGCACGCAGAAACCAGATGAGCTTGGGGAGGAAAAGCCTCTTTTCAGTGCATCACGGCTGGTGTTTCTGAAATCCCTCTCCAGGACAGCCACCCCAAACCCCAGCTGGCTGCTGTGGGCAGAAATAGCAGAAGAGTGGCAGTGAAATGCTCAGGCACTCCTGTACACCTCCCCGGGATGGTGCTGCAGGCGCTGGTGCTCACGGTTCATCGCCCCGTTTGGTTGGAATCTCTGGCTTCTCTCCTGTGCTTTTGAAGCTGTGAGTTGGTTTATTCCAGTCCTGATGCTGCCAGGCAATATTTGTATTTCTCACATTGAGTGAAACTCAGGTAAAATCCGAGCAAGCTCTCAGTGTGTCAGAGCTCATCGCTATCATGGCAGCAGCGGTGAGGCGGGGGGGCTGTGCAGAGGATGGTGGGGCAGCTTTGTCCCCAGACACCCTTAGACAAGGACACCAATAATTTCTGCTTTGCTTAAAGAGTGTCCCACCTTTCAGGAACCAAGTGGCATCCCCTCCGCTTTCTGGCTTTAGGAGAATCAGTAAACCCTGTGGCACCCATCTCAGATAGATGTAGCCAAGGGTGACAGGGGAGGGGCCAAAGGTGAGACAGGCAGAGCAGTTGTAGCACCTGGGAAGAAAAAACAGGGAGCAGAAAAGTAGGGCAGAAAAAAACCAACGGGAGACATCCTTGGGAAGATCTCAATAGCAGAAGAGGCAGAAATGCAAGATTTTTTCCCCCGGTTTCTCTCCAAAGGTGTAACCCCACCTGTCTGCCCCAGACAGCCATGGATGTAGCTTGAGGCTGGACCAATCCCCCCCCAGAAGCCACCAGGCTCCTGCAGTGGGGACAGAGCCCTGCAAACCATCACAGAGGTGCTCCTGGGCACAGCCAGGTGGTGTCCTCGAAGTGTGGGGACACAAGGTGATGCCTTGGTCCCTGAGGCTCTCACTGGAAGAATGCAACACTGGCTGTCTCTGGAGGCTTGCATTTGGTTTCCTTAGATAATTTTTCCTTAGATAATTTTTCACTTTCTTCTCTTTCTTTCAGCCCTCTTTTCTCCTGCAGGTGAGCACCCTGTGCCAGGTGCTCATCATGAGGCAAATTCCTCCTCTGGAGGAAAACAGGACCTAAAGGCACACATGGTTTCCTCCCTAAATTGAAAAGAGTGTGTAAAGCTGTTTAAGATCAGAGCACATCAGTCCCTGCATTTGAATCAAGAGATACTTTCTTTTGGCAGCTATTGGGGGAAAAAAACATCATTTCATTCAAAGTGTGTTTAATTAGATAGAAGGAGACAGATTTGTTTCACAGTCTTACAGCTCTTATCAGATTACATTAAAATTAAACAATCTAAAAGAAGTGTTAAGTACAGAAGAGAGGGTGGAGAGAACACTCCTCTTTGCAGGAGTGCAGGAGGGGACACTGGTGTTGGCTGCCAGGGGTGAGGGCAATCAGATTGTTCTGGAGCCAGCCACGAGCCCCTTGGTGCCAGCACAGGGATCACACCCTGGGGCTGGGGCTGCAGAGGGTGTGTGTGTGTCCTGCACCCAGGCAAGGAGCAGGAGGGTGAGAGGAACAGAATTAGAAATACGCTGGGGGAACCAGGATAAGGCTCCTTATTTCTGGTTTAAAAAAACATCTGGGTGCTTAACCCCACCTGCACTTGGCAGCTGAGCACCCTGGAGCCCTCTGCTCCTCATGGTCCACCTTTACAGAAAAAACAACACTGCCAGGGCTGGGCAAACCCACTGCAGGAATGAGCTGTGCAGTCCTCTGAACCTCCTGCCCTGAGCTGCCGGGTGGAGGTCCAACCCCTTTCAACCAAAACCTGGAGATCTTAGCCCGGGAATTAGGTTTTCCAGTCTGTAAATATAATGTGTGCTCAGATTTTCGATAGTACTAGATGTGCTTGAAGGTTCTGATGTTATTTTAGCAAGCACAAATATTTTCTAAAGCAGTTTACTCTTCCAGAACCAAACCTGGTATGTCACAGGCACAGCCTTAAGAAAGCCAGATTTCTTTGCCTGTTTTGAAAAATAACATGATGAAAGTGTTTTTTTGTTCGAATTTTGTTCAAATGCCACACAGCCTCTGGACAATCAGTGATGCATTCAAAATGTGTGAGCGTGGTTCATGGCTGACATTCCAAAATAACAAGTTTTTAGTGTCTCACCTCAGTGTCAGAGGGAGACTATTTATTTTGATGTAGATATTTGCAATGAAACCCGCTACGAGGGACCGCAGGGGGGAAGGCAGGCAATTTAATGATGAAGCAACCATGAAACCCTTTTTGTTTCCATTTTCTCTGCCCCCATGACCAAGCAGGAATATCATGCAGATACAAAGGCTCTGGGGAAGTCTTAGTACTACAATTAACTCCCAAGGAGGGCAGGGGATGGTGTCTGCAGTGGAGATGCCAAAGCTCCATTTTCACTTCCATTATTTGTAAAGGACAGGCCTGTGGTGTGGTGGTCAGGATCTGGGGGAAAAGTGCCCAACTTTGGAAACTGAGGCAAGCTCAGACCCAGCTTTCAGCTGTCAGTCCTTGTGAAGATGAGAGCTCACGCTGTGACAGAGGCTCGTAACACAGCTTTGCTTTCAATAAAGCAGAAGTGTGAGAGAGGACAGTACGTCTTGTACTGAGACGTGTTCTGTGAATTCAATAATAAAAGGCTCCCAAATCTGCAAATCCTTTGCCTGGGCATTTTCTTGAGTAGGCAGCTTCACATCAGCTAAAGCCTCCTGAGTTATTGAGCCGTTTATTTATCGTGGATACGCCAAGGCTAAGCCAGGCAGCAGCTACAGTTGTTCAAGTGACAGAAGCTAATTTGGGGACTGTTAAGTACCACCACATCCAACCAGCACAGCTTTTTACTTTGCATTTAAATTTAGTTTATCCACCTGTGAGGCTGGAGGCAATGAAAAACACTGTGAACACGGTTGGATGGCACCAAACACTTGTCAGAGGAACCCTGACCCACGTCCCATGGGAGCCCGAGAGCTCATCCCGGTGGATCTGAGCCTCCCAAAGGTGGAGCGTGGGTTGATCCGTGTCCTCAGCCAGGACTGATGCTTTCACCTGGCAGTTGTCAGACAGAAGTTCTAATGAAAGGTAATTATGCTGATGATTGTGTACTAATTGTATCCTGACTGCTGTTCTAATTATGCCTAAGCATTTCATAGCTATCTGCAGTTTTGCCTATTGATGTAGCATTGCTTCCCCTTACAGTCACATACTCTCTGCATTTGAACTTTCTGTACTGGGGACCTGGGATCTAAGCACTAATTTGGCAACTCCTTTCAAAGGGATCTAAGTTTTTATCTGAAAATGGAAAAAACCCTGGTGTTTTTCCTGTTATTTCTTATCTGGAGATGTCAGTGCATCCCGTGCTCATGGAAGGTGGTGTGGCTTTTCCCACTGACCAATGGGCTTTGGTGAGAGGACATCAGCCAGCTCTGCCAGATGGAGAGTGGTGAGTCCGGCAGGAGGAATTGGGGATTTTGTTGAGGTGTTTCATTTTGGTACAAATGGAAGGAAGACATTTCTATTTTATGGTTATTTCATTTCTGAAAAATACAAGTGAACAATAAGGTCATTAAACAGACTATAAAAGCAGGGCCCTGATGGTGTAGCTGTTCAGCAGCACCCGATTATTTTGGAATCGGTGCCCTACACCTTGCACAGTTCCTGTTGCCCCTCTCTCCTGGAGATTGTCCTGGCCAGGGAACAGGCCCAGTCCGGTGACCTGACTGGCCAGTGCAGCCATTAGCAACAGCTCAATTAACATCCTAAATAGCATCATATGAACAGATGGTAATAGCTGAGGAATGAAAGCTTTAAATCTGAAAACAGTCGCTGAACTCCTGCTGCAGACGGAGGAGGAAACGCTGGGAACCCTCTCACAGCTCCCGGCTGCCGTCCCACGCTCTCCCGTGCTGTCAGCGCTGTTATTTAGCGCTCTGACGTGTATGAAGCCACTAAAGGCTTAAAAAAAAAAAAAAAAAAAAAAAAAAAAAAAAAAAAAAAAAAAAAAAAAAGAAAAAGAAAAAAGAAAAAAGAAAAAAAAAGTTTTAAAGACAAAAACCAAGTCCCAAAGTGGCCTGAGGAGCGCCCGGTGCTGCCAGGGACCGTCCCGTCCCGTCCCGTCCCGTCCCGTCCCGTCCCGTCCCNGGGGGTGTGTGCGGGGGGGTGTGCGGGCCTCCTGCCGCATCCCTGCGGTGTGCGGGGGGCTGTGTGCGGGGGGGTGTGTGCGGGCCTCCTGCCGCATCCCTCCCGTGTGTGGGTGTCTGTGTGCCCGTGGTGCGGCTGCTGCAGCGCGGGGCCCCGTTCCTGCGGGGCTGAGACCTCCTGCAGCACCTCTGTGAGGTTCCTTAGGGCCAAGGAGAGGTGCTGGGGCTTCAGAGCTGCCGGCTTGCTGGGCGGGTGTGTGCAGGTGTTTCTCCGATAGGCATATGGGTAATTAATGTTATTTTTAAAGGGGTATTTAGGGAGTATTTTATGTTAGGGGTATTCTCAGTTTGTGGGGACTTCAGGGTGGGTCTGACTTTCAGGTGGGGCTGTGGCCTGGGGGATGTGTCCCTGAAGTGATGCTCCAGGCCTGCTCCTCACTGCAGTGACCACAGTAATTGCTGTCACTGAGCACTATTTTATAGCCAGTCTCTTTCGAGCTCATTTTTGGTGTGCTGTTGTGAAGCTGCTTTTTAAGCACTTCCTTTTTTCAGTCCAGTACAGAAGATGCAGATTTCTGGGTCTCACACAGGTATCTCAGATGTGTGGTATGAGCAGAAAGATGACCTTGGCTGCAGGAATCTGAACTTGTCCCTAGGCAGCACTTTGCAGAAATGCTGTGTGTATCTTCAATAATGTCCTCTTCTGCTCTGAGAAACCACTGGGAAACAAAACAAGAATAACTTGCTGTTTAAAAGATTGGACAAGAATATACCAAGTGTAGGTTTTTTTTTTTTTTTAATAGAAGTTATTAGAGATGTGGGCCCTGGATAGGGAAGATGCTTTATCTAAATTCTGGCATTAGAAAATGGACAGGGCAGATTAAAATACCAGCGTGTTCTAGACTGTGTGCTGCTCTGAACTGTGGCTTTGTGTGCAGATATCACTCCTGTTAGGAGCAGGATGTCTTGTGCTTCTCCAGAACCTGATCTGCCTGACGTTTGATCATCTCTTTTATGTCTCCTGTTGTCTGAGCTAAGGCTGAGCTCACACTGCACAAATGGGCTGCCCCTCTGAAACCTCTGGGGATGTAGTAAATGTCAGAGAGCAGCTCCTCTGCCTAATTCAGCTGCACCAAAAGAATCAGGAGTTATTTGGGGAGGGGGAATTGGAGGCAGACAGACAGCAGGATTGCAGGAGCTGTGCTTCCTCTGGACACCCCTGGTATCCCAGGGCTTACAATAACAAATGGACCTTTTCTGCCTGGCACACTTCTCTTGTGTGTACTTGTCTGTATTTGTACTTGGTGGTGTTGGCAAGCAAGGGGCAATTTTTATGCCAGACTGCAAGTTGTGTGGTGCTGCTGCCTCTGGGAGTGGTGCTGCAGAGTTTCTCAAAATGATACCCTTTAGATTAACAACTTCTGAAAGTGTAAATATGGAGGCTGTTGTTAAATCACTGGAGCATTTCAGCTTCTTAAGTCACACCTTGACATCTAAATACAAAAATAACTTTCTGTGTAGGTCTGTGCATGGTATCTGTGTTGTGAGCAGAATTACAGACAAGTTTTAGGTGTCAGAGGTAAGT
The DNA here is from genome assembly GCA_038090715.1 of Florisuga fusca. NCBI lineage: Eukaryota > Metazoa > Chordata > Aves > Apodiformes > Trochilidae > Florisuga > Florisuga fusca. The sequence goes on from JAAWXA010000043.1 coordinate 618,070, forward strand.
GAAACGGGGTAGAGCAATTGCCTTCTGTGCTATAGAGGAACAGGTGATTACTCAGCACTTAAACTTCAGTGGTTGCTGGTGAGGTGGCAGTTTGAGTGGTGAGGGTGATGGAGCAAATGAATTACATAGTTAAGTGCTGTGCTTAACACTGTGACTAACTTTGCAATTAGCTTTGCTTTTCAGAGTGAAGCCAGATGCTTCAAGCTAAGGGTGATTTGCAGTAAATGTGTACAAATACTGAGATGTCCTGAATTGAGAATGCAAGGCAGGTAGGGTTATTAGTTTTGGAAACACCTGCTGTCATCAGTTTATGTAGAAGGTGGTTGAAAAACAGGCACCTCTAACCCCCTCAGCAAGATTGGCTGAGGCTTGAGCAGGCTCTGGCCAGGCTCCAGGCTGTAAGGATTCAGCTCAGTGCTTGACAGTTGATTTAATGTCAGATTGGTGTAGAAAACCTACTGTAAAAATAAAATTTCTTACTTTTATGGGAAGATTGCATTGTGGCCAAGTGTTATGCAATTTTCTGTGTACTTATCTCAACAGGGTATGGTGACAGCAGTGTTGGTATTCCTACATTATGGATGTGGAACTGGAGCACAGAGAGCCCAAGGCCTGGTATCTCAGAAAATACTGAGGCATCTTATTCCTGCTGGTTTAAATGGGAGGTGAGGGATCAAATACCACTGCAGATCGATTCCTGGTGAAATGCCAGGGATTAGAGACAGCTTGTGGCTGACCAGGGAGTTTAATGCTGCTCTCAAATCCCAGACATTTTCTCTCTGTAGACTGAAGATTCAGGGTCGTTTGAAAATGAGCCACCTGCATCCCTAAAAAGTTGTGAAGTGTGCTTTTTTTGCCTATTGAAGAAAAAGTCGATATCTGACTCTTTAAACCACTGCAGCCTAGTGCAAACCTGAGTGGCCAAATACAGGCTGTAGGCAGAGGGCTTGGGTAAGAGCTTTGTTTTCTGAGGCCACAACGGAGGTGGTGGTGCAGTGGAGTGGCTAAACTGACCCCTGTACTGCTTCAAGCTTCTCTTTTGCCACTGCCACATCACAACTGCTGGAACCTTGGCAGAACCTGGGGAAGCAAACCCACAAGCCAAGTCGTGGTGTCCTCCAGCGGGGTGCTTGGGCAGAGCTGTGTTGCTGAACCCCCCAAGCTGTGCAGGAACCACCTTGGGCTCCTGGAACGATGGCTCTCAAGTGTGGAGAGGCTCTTACCTGAGGGCTCTTACGCTGCTTTGCCTTGCCTCGGGAAGACCTTACTTACATATTCAGGTGCTATCTAAATAGCTGCAACAAAGTAATGAGTGCGATGGAGGAAAGGATCTTCCAGAGCTAAGGAATGTGACATGCTACCTGTGCTATCAGAGAATGAGAAATAGGACTGGTGCATTGGCTGTTCCCCTCCATCAGCTTTTACATCCATCGGGATGTCGGTGTTCTTCACTGAGTCATGAAAATTACTTCTAGAAGTATAAAAACAAGATCTTGAAATCTGCTTTTGCTTAGCTGTCCATCATGTAAAAGGAAATTGAAAGGATGAGATCCCAGATGAAGCGTGGCTTTTAAATTGCATGCATGACATGAAAACCTAATCTTGTTTCAGACAGTGGCAGGATCAGATGGGTAAAATGGATGCCTTGATCTCTCAGGCTGAGAAGCAGGAGGTGTGGTTTTCTTCCTTCCTCTCCTCTGTGCAGGACAACTGGGAGGAAGCAAATGTGAGTGCCTGTGCCACGAGCACGTTTGCAGGGGAGCACACAAATCAGAGATAAGTGTGCCCAGCCCCACGGGGATGAGCAGTCTCCTGGGTCAGCCCTCATCCATCATGTGTACAGCCTTCCTGGCTAATGAGAAGTTGAGATTATTTTTTAATAAGCAACTTAGGGTGCTTGCTTTAATTGTTCCAGGGTTTTTAATGTGAAACTACTTGCAGCCTCTGTCTCACCAGTTTATTTTTGATAGATGCTTATCTTCCAGTGCATTTGTAGTCATTAAATCATATCAGCTTTGCTCTTTTCCTGAAAATAGATTCTCTCTGCAATAGGTTGTAGGTGAGGTGTATCTGTTAGCCTTTAGTGAATTGTGGCAGGTAGTGCTAACAAATCTCTAGATGTACTTTGCTTTAATGCAAAAAGTGTGAAATAGTCACTTGATTTTAAGTTCAAATTGTTGAATTAAATACTTAGGTAGCACATTGGGTCTGTAAACTGGGAAAGAGTTGGGTTTTTTTGAAATCTCTTTTAATGTGTTGCTAAAATGCTATGGGAAGTTCTGGGGAGCTGTATGTCTGAACAAGCTCAGCTCAGGATTTCCTGCACAGAAAGGGATCTGCTCTGGGACTCAGTGTGGGGATGGGGCTTGGAACAGCAGCTAAGGCTGGGCAGAACCCCCTGGCTATTTTGGAGGGTGATTTGTAGAGATTTATACAGGTTTAGGCATCTTTTCCCCTTGAAACAACTGATGGCTTGTTTGAATGAGGAACACAGAGACAAAGCTTTGAGGTTGTTGGTGGTTGTTTGGGGTTTTTTGTGGTAATCTTGCCTGGCAGATCAATCTGTGAAGCTTCCAATCTAGCCCAAATGTGCTCTCTGCTCAGAAGGTTATGCTCTGTAAAATGCTTTACTTCTTGCATTTTGAGGATTTAAATTGTGAGATTGTTTTGTCTTACTGTATGTTGTTTGTTTTTTCTTCCAGTGAAGCCAGGAGGCTGGAATTAGAAAGAAAACTGATAGAATACAGAAAATCTGATGCATACCTGTAAGCCTATTTAAAAGCTTCTTATAGCTTATTGTTTGATTCTGTGATTTTATTTTAGTTACAAAGACCTGGGTATCATGGAAAGCTTTTAGAATGGTATCTTGATGGGTTTTTATAACTGATTTATATTCATGTGTTTGATATAATGTGACATTCACGTCTCTCAGAGGTTCGTTAAATGACTTCAGCAATAAAGTAACTACCTGATTCTGTTGATACTGAAATGGTATTGTTTTAGTAATAACTAACATGCAAATTGGTTTTATGCAACTTTTGTAAAATCACTGTAGCATAGTTCATTCTAGAAAGTCCTAAGGTCTTAAAGTCCTGGAGGATATACTAGGTTTTGGTCCTGCTCTTTGGATTTTTTCTGTTACTTGTTTCATGTATGTTGCATATACAAACTGTGCAAAAAAAACCCCCAACCCAACAGCAACCCTAAGCAACTATCTAAAGAAAACAAAACAAGCCAACAAAAGAGGGCTGGGAAGTGACTTATCCAGTGCTCCTTCACTCAGCTTTTAGGTAGATTTTCATCTGGATGACTCTTGGGCCACTTGGCCACACAGCAGGTAGCGTTGGCCCAAACCAGAAAGGCTCAGAGTGAGATGCCCTGTTTGATGCAGCTCAAAAGCAGTTTTTGTTGGCTCAAAGCAGTTGTGAAACCACAGACCTGGTTTTACCATTTCTGTGATTTTCACAGGACATTCTTCTAAATACTGTTTTAATTTTGATTTAATGTGATCTGTCACTAAAATGTAGTCAAATTAAAAGCAATTTCAAGAGTTTTAAAATAGACTTCTCCTTTTGAACACCAGCCCCCTTGTCTACATGTGAAGTTATAAAGGATCCATCCTGTCAGTTGTGGAAAGCAGCTTTGGACAGTGCAGAAGAATGTGGCTGGGGAGGCAACTCCTGCAGAAGTGTCAGTCTGGATGTGTCTGAAGAAAAAGAATTGTAGCAGGTATGTTTGTTTAATTTCATGCTCTCTAAACACAGGTTATTTTTCCCCTGCAGAATGAAGCTAAAGCACATGAAGCTGAAAAAATACTTGAAAGAAATAGATGGTCGACACAAGGGAGCCCTTCTGCGGAACCAGAGCCTTCTGAGGGAGTTTGACAGGTTTGAAGCTCATGTGAAAACTTCAGGCTCAGAAATGATTCAGAAGATGGAAGTAACTTTCTATAAGACTTAATATGTTAGTGTTTACTGTTATTACAGGGCTGATAAAATGGTTTTGTCCAAGTAGTGTGCACACCAGGACTTGAGATGTTGGTGAAACCTTGTCATATGTTTTGGAGTGGCTACACATGGTAATGTTTGGGAATTTGAAATTAACTGAAACTCTGCTAATCTAGTAGATCCTCCTCTAGCTCTCACCAACACAGAACTCTGTATTTGATATTCAGTAAAGTGCTTCTGAGTCTCTTGGAAGAAAGGGAAAACTGAGACTAAATGTAGCAATGGATCCTGTGTTTGGGGTGTTAGTGATAAGATAATAAACTAGCAGTGTCTAGGCTAGGACAATAAGAAGGCTTGAGTTGTGATATTTTCACAAAGACTTTGTTATAAAACTGTATCTTATTAAGGCTTTTATTATGTAAAATACTCAAATACCTTTAATGGAGGTGGTTTCTGGACATAATTTCAGTTTTGCTGGTGTGAGCACCCTAAATAACCACAGTAAGTCTTCCCCGTGCTTACTGCTTTGTCTTTACCAGTGGAGGAAGTAGAGGGGTAAATAACTTGTGTTGCAACAAATTACTATGTCTGAACTATCTGGACCAGCCCAAATGTGGTCACACTCACTAAACACTCGACCAGCAGTACTGCACCAGTGGTCAGGAGAAGCACTGCTTCCTCCAGTTCCTGTGCTCACATCTTGGCTTTTGGTACCATTTGTGCATCTGTTCAGATTTGATTCATGTGCCTTCAGAGTTGGAAATTTTGAACTTTCCTTCTGGACTTCCACTTTAGTGATTTGTGTAGGAATTACCCTTATGCAGGAGGCTGTCGAATAATACATGCCTGTTCTGGGTTTAAATGACTGATTATTATAAAAATTACTGCAACATGCATGTGTGGTCGTTATGCTTTAAAAGGAAGAATAAAAACTGGTGAGGATGAATGAAAGCTACAAGTCAACAGCTGCATTTGTATTGCCTTTTTATAATTAATGCAGAAATAAGATGTAATTCTTCTGTACTTGTGAAGAGATTGCTGCATGTCCTAATGTTTGAAACAAACTGGATCAGGATGCAGATTTCAGGTTATACAGTAGACATTTTTTATCATAACTTGTGCCTGATGTGCTCTCAGTTTAATAGGCTACTGTAAGAAGCAGCCAAGCACTGAGGATTTTTGAATCATATTATTTCTGACATTGTTTTGCCATTCTCTGAAGAACAATTTGGGATGTTGCAAAATGGTATAGATTGGCAATGATCTCAGATTTAAAGTAAAATTGTGGCCATATGCTCATGCCTCTGACATGGATTCAGATTTTTGGGGAGGTAAAAACCGAGAAGAAATGTGAGCAGATATAAAATCTGCTTTGTAAGAGCAGTTGCATTCTTCAGAAATGTGTGGCTGGGGTGATGTCTGTCCCTGGCTGGTTGTCCTGACATCTTGGTGTGAGTCACGGGTGTGCCATGGGTGGGTCTGCATGCATGGGTTTTGTGCATTGCTTCCATTTTGGTGCTTCTGTGCCATCCATTTAATTTTTTCTAGGCTAGACTTATTTTTTTCTGAGCTGTTGAACAGAGCACAGATTACATTCCCTCTGTACTACAGTTGTGAAAAGCCCCTTTGCTGCGGATCACATAAGAATGATGGAGCATGCAATGATTTAATCTGTTGTGGAAGTACACAGAAAGAAATTATTACTATTATTTTTTTTTCTCTTAGAGCAAGAATGCCCTTCAGCAGTGCTTTATCATAACTATGCACACAGTTTATGAGGCTGTAGATGACAAAACTTCTTTTGCTTTTGAAGAATTTACTTTTTTTCAACGTTGGCGTGCCTGCAATTTGTTTGAGTAAATTCACTTAAGCTTTTAGGAAAATCTAGTAGTTACATTTGAGTGTATTTTGAGTATATTTAATTCTTCCAAGATTGGTTTTTGTTTTGTAAAGTTTTATGAACAGCTTCTCTCACCTGGGAAGCAGCAGACTCGCTGGATGCGGTGCTGGACTGAAGTGCAGAGCTCTAAGTTAATTGCTCTAAAGATTTATTTTCATGCATATTACCTGATGCAGAATAGGTACTGAAGTGCTTTCATTCAGGGCCGATGTAACTTGTTATTGGGGTTTACAATTACTAACAAACAGAATTAATTACAGGTGCTGCATGTGCTTGGCTTTCAAGCAGCAGTCCTCCCATGAAGACATTACATCTGGTCAATTAAACAATGTAGTGGAGGTGAAGGCGGTTTACGCCGTTGTTTGTCAGTAACACTGCACCAAGTTGCCTTTCCTGCTGGGCTGCTCTTTATAACATCTGCCATATACTTTTCTGTATAAATAGCTCAGTGAGTTGTAAGATGATGTGTGTAAGAGAAATTCTAAAGCTCATTTAATCCCAAAGCGATTGAGTCATTGTCTGGATGCAGCAGAAATAATTTGGCGTTAGAAATGCCAGTTGGGATGAAATAAATTTGAGGCAAGAAGTTATTACTGTTTTGTAGGGTTCTAAATTATGTGAATGAATAAATGTTTATTAAAAACCTGCAGAAGATTGTGTGCTTGCTCAGGGATGTGGAAAAATTAAGAAAAAATAGGTTCTCTGTCTTTTTTAATGTAGTCCAAGTTAAGAAATGCTGTTAGGACATTACATTTAAAAGTGATAATTTGCAAAGCAGTATTTGTTGATTTGTGGTGTTTTTGTTTGTTTGTTTGTTTTTTTCTTCAGTTTTATATAATGGATTTGTTCCCGTTTAGGCATGGTATGGGAGAGAAATGAAAAGCACATTACCACTTCAGGAGGGTGACTTGTCAGCAGAAGGTAACAAGGAGGAAGACCACGAGGAGCAGGTAATGCAGAAGAAGTGGGGGGAATGTGTTTTATTGCATGGAGGTGCTTTCCCCTGAGCTGCTGTCTGGAGAGGCAGGCACTGCTAAGCAGTCTTGGCAAGGGGATTTTCGTTGCAGCATTTGTAGTGTGAAATATTGTTTAGTGCTTGAGTTAAGTAGAGTAACCTGGCTAAAAGGAGCAGTTATTTCAACCAAAGAACTAGAATTAAAAGGGGGGGGACGACGCTAACTGTTTATAATAATCTCTGTGTTGTCTTTGTAATTCCTGTGCTGAACAGTGTGAAAATGGTCTTGACCAAATAGGAAGTATTCTTAATGATATTTTTTTTTTAAATGCAGCAGTCGATTCATATGGTGTATTTATAATTTTGTGTGTTTTGACCTTTTCTCAGAAGCAGCAAAAAGAGATTGCATATCTGAATAACAGACAAAAAGACTGACAAGGAATACTTAAATACATTCTGCTATATATCTGCAGTAAGGCAGGTTTCTAATCCCTCCTCCTATCTCCATATAAATGATACAGTTCAAGACCATCGCTTTTTCTTCACTAAAAGCAGTAAAGCTCTTTTAGATGAAATGTCTAAAAACATCTTGTAATAACTTGGAGCATGCTGGCAAGAGTAGTCACTTGTGACTGTGTGTGAAACCCCCTCAGCCAGTGGATATTGTAATGAGCAGGAACGGCCGCGTCACTCCATTATTCAGAGGAGCCAGCAGCATTCTTGTCCCTTAGGCTACAGCATTCATTAAGAAAAGCTTACTGGGCTGAAAGCTGGGAACAGATGATAACGGGATATGATTTTCATATTTAATGCATTCCTTGGAAGAGTATGTGTGCTGCAGATTGATAGAAGAATCAACTGCTACTTTACTAAAAGACTTTCTAGTTTGCCCTATAGCTACCGATGGAATCATTCAGCCAAGAAATTAACTTTTTCTCCTTTTACCTGCTTTATATATCTGCTAAGCAGGCTGCCTGGCTGCCAGTAAATGTTATTATGCAGTTAAATGTTTGGTATTTAAGACTCTTATCAGAAAAGAAACAGAGGCCACACTGTTTTGTTTTTATAGTAGGAGGAAGGTTTTCGGTTTTCTTTCTTCAGTGCATTAGCAGTTGTTAATCTGAGTTTATAGGAAGTTTTCCCCATAGATTAAAAAGTTAAAAACCTTGAATTTAGGGCATTCTTTAAACTGTGATATACAAAGCAATGAACCCGAGCAACCTTGACCTATATAAGCAGGCCTCCAGCAGTTTGTGAATTATATTTTAAATTCAGATCTATGTGAAAAGGTGAGGGTCTTTTGAATGCTAGATTCTTCAGTTAAAAGCAAGTTGGTGTAGGAGAGGGGATTTCTAACCTATGGAAAAGTTTACATAAAGACTGGAACGTCAGAGTCTTAGAGTATGGCTTAAATTTTTAAAAACTGTTTGCAGGTTTTGGACAATACAAGAAGTTGGTGTATACACAAATACATCACTTCATGCTGAATAACACGTAGTAGTTTGACTGTGATTCTTCTCCTCTCTAGTTTCATTCCTCTCCTCATGTCCCCCCATAAATCCAAGGCTAACTTAACTAAAATGTGCATCCTTTTGCCTTGTCTGTGTGCTGTGTCTAAATCCTCTTCTCTAACTACATTTTTGTCAGACTGACTGTGCCCGTTTCACACCACTTGAAATTTTCTTGTTCTTATGTCCAAAAATGAGAGTTTGTTCTTGGTGACATGGCATGGAGTCAGTCAGAGTGAGTGTGTGTGGTTAGGAGGTGGTGTAGCCAGGATGTGAATCATCACAGCTGGGAACTGGTTTTATTTCACAGCACTGGTGGTGTAATGGTTTTCTTCAGGCCAGTCAGGGTGCCAGTGGTGGTGTGGCAGCATTGTCAGTGATGCATCCTGGGGATCAAGGACAATCAAACAACAATCCCCTAGAGACAATCAGTATCCCAAAGCCTCTAAAGCACTGGTGTGAATATCTGGTGCTTCCCTGAGACATGGGATATGCACCCTTTTGAACTCTAATTTTTTTTTCCTGTTTAACTCCCAGCTGGAGTGGCATCAAATTCAGTCATTTTGTTGACTGTTACAGGTGAGTCATCAACATGTTTTTACCATTTTGGTGCTAAAAACAGTGCCTGGACCAGTGTTCCCTGTCATACGTTTGCTTTGAGAATGCAAAGGTGATGAGGAGGTGATTTTTTTTTTTTTAATTTTTTTTTCCTGCAGTCAAAGAGGAGCTTATTGGAGTTTTGTGCCTGCTATGACTCTGCCAAGCACTTGTACCTGTTTGAGATGCATTTGTTTTGGAACGCTACATCCAGGAGCTGCTAAATCCATAAAGTACTTGCTAGATGCATTTTAAAGCAGTAAATCCAAGCCCTGAAAAGTAATTAGGAGGAACCCGAGAGCAGTGGTGATGGAATAAGCTGTGAACTTAATCTGAGTGGCAAACCTTTACTTCTGCTTAAAATAACTTCATGGCTTTTTGTTCTGCTTCTTGTTACGTGGAATTTGAGCTTTTTTAATGAAACTTGGTCACAGACTAGACAAGATGCCTTTGTTTCCTTTAAGCTGGGTTTGGCAGCTGACTTTGTCTGGTAGGAAGAGGTCAGGCAATGAAAGAGAGGAGAGAGGTGTGGAGGTGACTGTAAATTGTCCTGCTGTGATTTGGGGCTGAAAAGTAAGCCCTGCTTAGTATGAACAGTGGTATTAGGATAGCTAATTTTGGCTTTGCATAAACTGGCAGTGACCTCTTAGTAGTAGTGGTGGCAGTAGCCACTCCTCCTAAATTGTTCTGATTGAGTAGGCTCACAAAGAAAAAAAAGGCAAGTATGAAAACACCGGGATTTAGAGGCAGAGTGGTTACACAGTTAGAACTATTTTTATGCAAGTTCAACAGTTCTGTGAGGAAAGTGCCATCTCTGCTTAGTGCCAAAAGTAGCTTCGTGGAAAATTTCATCTATGTGGTGTTAGCTGAGTTGTTCTTTGGTGTCATTTGACAGCCAAGAAATAGCAGAAGGAAGATAATGAATACAGAGATTTTTGCCTCATTCCTGTTTGCTTTGTTGACATGCTGTGAGCAAAGCTGGATACAGAGACAAGTCAGTGATGGCAGATGTATGCCTCAGGTTCTCTGGGGACCCTTCCTCATCCCCTTGCCTTCTAGAGAAGATCATGAGAGGAACAGCAGGAGGGGGTTGCTGGGAGCAGGTGCTCCAGGAAGGTCAGTTGTGCCATGGGCTTCTGAGGATCCTGGCCTGGCATCAGGATGAACACATCATCACCAGGAGAGCACAGGGTTCTGCTGGAGTCAGCAACTCCCAGGTGTTCTCAGTGACTTTGCGTAGGGCTAAATGTTGTGCTTTGGTCCAGGGTCTTAAAAGCCTTTGCAGGGATCTAATGCTAAAAGCTTGCCTGTTTGTAAAAACCAGATACTGCCTGTATTTCAGTCCTTTTTGTTCAGAGTGGGGGTGCAGCGTGCTTTTGCCAGTAGGCATTTTGGCTCATGAGCTTCAGTTGAGGTCTGGGCCCTTGTTTTCACACTAGGATGCAAGAAGTGCATGCTAAGTGTTTGTGTAATAGTACTACTGTACAAAATACTTGAACTCTTTTCTCTCCAGAAATCAGCATGCAGCCCTCTAGAAGCTCCCTTTGCAACTTGCTGCCTGTTTGTTTCCTTAAGCTGTCTTCCACCTGTGTTTTTCAGGTGCTGAGGATGGGAATGCAAGCAGGAATTGGCACCAGGGAGGCCATGCCAAGAGGATTGTATCATCCAGCCACAGTCTTCATGGGCCACCACACATCAGCCATCTCAGCTGCTGGAGGTTTGGACACGGGGCAGAAACCCCCCCAGGCTGCAGAGAGCAGGTTGGTGCCCGACCTGCCCTTGTGCCCTCTGTCACTTGGAGGACTTGGTCAGAAGAGCAGAAGCACTGATTTAGAGGGTGATGCCTCAGTGGAGGAAGCAGTGAGACCTGGGGACCTGGCAGCCAGTGAGGAAGGCTCCAAGCAGCTCATCTCTTCATCCTCTGCCCCTGAAGAGGAGCAGCTGCAGGGAAACATCCCAGGTACAGCAGGACACCTGCCTGTCTGCCTCTGCCACCAGAGTGATTCCCACAGCTACTGGTTTCCCCTGTATGTGTTGCACTCTGGCTGGAGCAGACAACACTCGCCTTTTTCTTTTTTTTTTTAATACTTTTTAATTATTTGTTTTCTTTTGACTCAATTTCCTCCCAGTCTGCTCATCTGGAGGAGGGGCTTGTTTGAGGGCTCAGCCTCCTCTGGTTCTCCATTAGAAAGTGAAGATTTCTTCACTGCTGTGCCCACAGATGTCTTGCAGTCTTGAGCCTCATTGTAAGAGGCAGAGTATGTCACTTCTGGTTTGGGTTGATTTCCTTCTCCCTCAAAACAGTTGTGCACAACAGCTCATCCATTTTGTAACAGTGGATTTGGCAATGTAGGCTGAGGACTGGTGTGCCCCTGTCTGTAGCTGGATGAACTCCTACTTGGTGGGGGTGCTCTGCCTGCATCCCAGCTTCCCTGGGAAAGGAAGGGGAGATGTCCCAGCTGAGCTGCCCTTGTTTTGGGACAAGATGCACTTCCCTTGAAGCCTATGTTCCCAACTATGTCTTGGCAAAATGTTTTCTCTTCCATATTACTGACTTGCTTACTTTGAAGTAAGCTAATGGATGTGTTTTTGAAGTTGCAGTGACAAAGATTTGTTGCTAAGTAACAGTTTATTCCTTTCTTAAGACCTTGCAGAAATACTGTCCCCTGCCTTGCCAGCTAGCATAGCAATTTTCAACTTAAACTAGTTTTCCAAGCCCCGTAACAACTGCTAAAATGGAGCTATTTATAATGGAAACTGGTGGCAGCCCTAATGATGCAGGGACTCCTGCAATCCTGTAATGATTGTGGGTTTCTTTTCTGAGGGGAGCTGGCGTCCCCATCAGATCTCTGCTACATCTTGGGGTTTTTCTGACATCCTCTTTCTTGAGGGTTGTGTTGATATTTTTATTTTTTTTTTAATTTTATTTTATTTACCTCTCATTGTCTTTGATCTGATGCATTTGCCACTTCTACATTTTAATGACAGCCTGTCATTGGTGCTGGGAGGAGAGCAGTCCAGCCTGGCTGGTGTTCACCCCAGGCTCTGCCTGCAGCTCCTCCCCATGGGGCAGGATGAGGAGGATACATCGTGTCTAGGAAAAAATATCCATTTAATTTCTGGAATTCTGTATCTCTGCCTTCAGAGAAAAACTGTACACTTGGCTTCAAAATCAAAACGAGTTTTTTGTCAAAAGGCACAGTAATCACCTCAGACTGCCTGAGGGGCTTTTGATGTCTGCCTGCTGCCAAGCATGTGCTGTGAAGTGAGCAGGCTGCTGGGGGTGTCTGCAGGGAATGGGCTCCTTCCACCTCTCCTAAGCTTCACCTTCCATGCTGCAGTGGTGGCAGCTGGGGAAGATGCTGGGCTGTGCCATAACCTGGAGCAAGCATGCAAAGGGCTCAGCCCTGTCCTGCCCTGCTCATTTCCCAGCAGGTACAGTAGTGACATTTCTGTTTCCTGTACTTGTTTCACAAATTTGGAAAAAAGGCCAGGAGGGGCTGTCCTGGATCCAGCTCCTGCTTGGCATAAACCTTCAGTGATCTGGTTCCACTCAAGGTCTGTAACCATGATGAGCAGAAATACTGGGACTGTGGTGTTAGGTGTGCAAATGCTGGTGAATTTAAATCCATGGTGATTTTTATGAAAAAGTAGAAGTTTTTGTGGCAATACTAATTTGTTACAGCACTAGCTGGTGCCTTCTGGCATTCTATGAAAAGATAAGTAGCATGTATCTGTCATCTTGGCAGCATGATTCAGCTCGGTACTCTCCTTTAGAGAAGGCAATTAATGTGCAGAGTTTAAAACCCCTGGGCAGGTATTTCTTCTGCAGGGATTAAAAAATGGGTGATAGCAGACTCTTCAGGTGTACTTTTTCCACCTCTGTGAGAAAAGCTTCTCCCAGCTTTCCTGTTTCATGGCTCCTCCAGAGAAGGTTGAATGAAGTCAGGATGGTTTTTGAGGAATGCCAGGTCTGTCTCCCAGGCATCAGGAGCTGCAGAGCCCAAAGGCAGGAGCCTTCCCGCACTCCCCCTTGTGAGAGCAGTGCAGAAGGACACGGGGCTGTGGGCAGGGAAACCCAGAGGGAAGGGAGAGCAGAGGGATGCTCCTCCACGCCTGTTTGAGGGAAGAGGTGAACTAACAGCATAGGCACTCTTAGTTTAATTCCCTACACTACCGTGTATTCTTTGCTCCTGATCATCTTTGGGTTTGTTTTTTTGTTTTTGTTTTTTTAATAGGACCAAACTCTGTCCTGAATAACTGGGGGGCTTGTAAGGAGGTGAGCCAGGAGTGCAGCCCTGAGCTCCCTGTGAGCAGCGAGGAGGTGATGCTGAGCACCCCGGGGGTGGAGCAGGGCAGGGTCTCTCCCCAGGCTGCTGAGGGACCCCCACTGCAGCCACCACCCCCTCCCACCGTGCAGGAGGAGCCATCCATCAGCTCAGTGCCAGACAGGTACGTCCTGACCTCTCTTCCCTCTGCCAGTTAGCACGTGCCTCAGAGGCTGCTCACATACAGGCAGGCAAACTCCTTATGTATTTATTTCTAGTATCTTCTTATCTCTGTGCTAGTGGTAATTAGCTTCAGGGTAACTCATTCTGGTCAGCCTGGGACAAGTTAAGTTGGTTTAAAAATGTCATAGGTGTTCTTCAAATGCACACAAATCTTACTTTTAATGAGTTTATATTGTAGTACTTAAAATTTACTAACCAATGTATTCTGTGTAGATTAAAATTTCCAGTTGGTTAAATTTCTTGAGCACTTTGTTTTAAAATAGAAAAGAGAGAACAACAAACTATGGGGAAAGTGTGGCCCAGATACATGGCTTGTCCTCTGCTACCCTGTGAAAGTGTTTTATTGCCACCAACACTTGCAGTGCCAGGCTGTAATTATTATTTCAGATTATCAGGTTATCAGCTGTAATACCGATCACAGATGGATTTTTATCCTTGTGTCTTGCTGGTAAAGCAGGGAAGCACGTCCTCATCCTGGTGCAACAGTACCCACTACAGATGGTGCACAGGGATTGCCCAGGCTGCACAGGAGGGCTGGCTTTGCTCCCATGCCAACTGCCATTGTCCCTTCCTGGGTCTCCACCTTGCTGTGTCACGTCCCTCCCACCTTTATCTCCTCTCTTCATTCTTCTGAAAGTCTCTTTGCTGCCACTTCCCTGTGCAGCTCTTCATGCCCACATCCCCCTCCACCCACTGCCTGACCCCATGCTTTTGAGACCTACACCAGCTGCCTGTCTCCAGCCCACTCTCTGGGAGCAGCACGCTTCTGTCTCCTTCTCCTCTGGATCCCCAACATCCTTTTCCCTCCTCACCAGTTTCCTGCCCCCAGTTCATAGCAGAAATATTGTAGAAAGCCTTTTCTGCAGGCACCTGCTGTATTCCAGCAGCTGCTGCTCCCCATGGGTCTTTCTACCTTGTGCAATTTCAAAGTGCAGTTCACCAGATACTAGATAGTTAGATAACTAGATAGGCTGGTTAGGTGGTGGCTGTTTATTGGGTAGAGATGTACAAAGAAAACCATATTTTTTGCTCCTGGAAAATATGGACTCTCTTGCAGTTTGGGTTCAGGTTTTGGCTTTGTTTTTTGGGGTTTGTTTTTTTGGTTGTTTGCAGCTTTTTAATCTGCTTCATGCATCTACTTTTCCCACGTTCATGGTCTTAGGTACTGATTTCAATATTGGTTTGTATTTTAATGGATGATAGTTGAGGAGAAACTAGTGGCCATCAATATACAGGTCTGTAACTTTATCATTCCTCATTTGCATCAGGCTGTTGCCTGCTATGGAAACATCATCTAATTTACATCTAAATAGCTTTTACCCAGTTTTTTGCTTTTGTATAACACCTGTTAATCATAACACTTTGTGGGGAAGTTGCATGGAGTGCCTGCCTTTGCTGGAGAAGTCGTAGCTGAGCGAGGGTAATTTAACCTTTTGTTCTCTACCTGCTGACGCCAGTGAGCCTGGCTGTTCACAGACTGATGAGGAGGCTCTGCCCTGCTCTCCAGGCTCAGATAAATTATCCAGAGGTTTTGCTGCTCGCATTATCTCCAGAGCACGACTGGGAGCAGAACGTGGAGGTTTCTTCTCTCATTGTGCCAGGCTGAATGCCTCCTGTTTCTCAAGGCTGTGGAAGTGGGAT
Organism: Florisuga fusca; assembly: GCA_038090715.1. Taxonomy (NCBI): domain Eukaryota; kingdom Metazoa; phylum Chordata; class Aves; order Apodiformes; family Trochilidae; genus Florisuga; species Florisuga fusca. The sequence goes on from JAAWXA010000043.1 coordinate 633,129, forward strand.
CGCCGCCACTGTGAGCTGCTTCTGCAGGAAAGGCTGAGATTCTAATTCATTTTTACCTGAAAATTAAAGTGCAGATAAAATTCAAAACTGGCAGGGCATGGAAGGTCTCGTGGGGGAGTAAATTGCCTTCTCCATTGTTGCACTTAAAACCCAGTGGCCTTTCCAGGTCCATCTTCCCAGGGCACCTGCAATGCAGCTTGCGTGCTCTAGTCCTGCAAAATAATTCATGAGATTAAAAATCTTGGGAAAAAGTTTCCAAGTAATTAGTACACAGGTTTCCATTTACAAATTACGCAGCTATGAGAATGCTGCTTCTCTGGGTCTGAATGGATTGCAGCACAGATTCACAGAATGAGTAATACCACAGGTTGTGCCATGTCTCTTCAGTCTTCATTTCTCTTATGAATTTCCTACGCTGGCTAAAGAAATGTGCAGAATTTTTGCAAAGCCATTTATATTTGTCCTTCTAAATGAAAATATTTGTAGCTTGGACTTTCCCAGTGCAACTGTGGTACCCAAACAAAGCACTGTTCCTGCTTGCCAGCTGTATCTGGGCCATTTGTGCACTTTTAGTGTCTTACTCAAAGTCAGGACCAGTGATGGAGGGGAGAGGAGCTCTCCTGTGCAGGGATCATAGCTCACTTGAAATGCAAAACAAATCCTTGTTGTCTGTCAAGAAGTTACAAGTTTGTATTTCTTTGAAGAAAGTGCCTTTCCTGCCTTGCTGCAGAAATACCATTTTCTGGTTTTTTTTTTTAATTTTTGAGGTGATTGTTTGCTGGACATATTTTCCTTCTGGGAAGTTCAGCCTAATTTCAAACGGCCTTTTCCAGCTAAAAGGAGTGGCTGTCATGGTAACATCATCAGTTTATTAACCAAAGGAAGGTGGTGTTGCTATGAAAGGTTATTTTAGTATAAGCTTTGTGCCTTGGTCACAGTTCACAAGGGGATGCTGCAGCTTTACTGCCTTATTTTGTAAAAATGACCATTTTTAATCACTCTGTTGGGAGCACTGCTGGGTGGGTGCCTTGACCAGAGGTTGTACCCTCACTTCTTCAGAGGGGTCCCCCCAGCTCAGCCCCCTGCCAGAGCCTGATCCCTGTATTTCCCAGTAGCTCTGCAGTCCTGGTGAGTGGGGGGCTTGCTCCCCATCTCCCCTCCTGCCAGGTGAGGCCACCCCATAGCCCTGGTCCCGGGCTGCTTGTTGCTGCTCTGAGGAGCTGAACCAGAGGTGAAAGGCTCCGTGTCCTCTTACCATTCCTGACAGCACCCAGCCTTTTCTTTAAGGGCTTAAACCCGGGAAGCAGGAGGGGGGGAGAGGGTCTCGGGGAATTAGCGCAGAGAAAGATGATGACTATTTTAAGGCCTGTGCTGAGGGGGTGGAAAAAGGCAGAGCTTATGCCTGTGCTGCTTCAGCTGCATTGAAGAGGACTTAGCACAGATGGATTGTGCATTACAAAATGTAACACATAATTCAAGCTGTCAGCTTAATCAGACTGTTTCCAGGAAGCAACCTGTAAAAGAGAAGGACCTCTTGTTTGCTGACCTCTGATCCGTAGCCTGCTGCAGATTGTCATACATTTTGTTTTTCTTTATGTTGGTGTCCCTTCCTTCCCCTTCCCTTTTTATTATTGTATCCCTCTCAAGTGGCACCCTGGAAGGACCACCCAGCGGGAGGAAAACAATGGGAAACGAGCCGGCCACTAAAATACAGGGTTTGTAAGACTGGGGGAAAAGAAAAAGCACTGTTTAACTGCATATGTGATCCCCCTGGTATTGTTTTGCTTATTAAATGTCTAGGAAACTCAACTAAATGCTCGGCAGCTCCCACTTAATTGTTCACTGTTGCCCCACAGTCCGATGGAAAACATGGCTTTCAGTGGGGCTTAATGTCTTACCCAAAATACTGCAAGTTTTCACTCACAAGAGTTTTTCACTTGAGGGAGCACAAACCAAGGTTAACAGTATAAGTATGTCAGTTTCTACACACGGGGGAGAAAACACCAAATGTATTTTGCCTGTGGTGCTCTGGGGGTGCAGATGCAGCTGGGGGAGACCTGGCCTGGAAAGTCCCCAACAAAGCAGGAGCCGGGCTGGACCTGAATACCCATTTACACCTCTGTTCAAGGATTAGCCTGCTGTATTGTTTCAATGTTTAAATCCTAATTTGCATCATTATAGAGATGCAGCTTCATCAAAAGCCCTCTGAGGTCCCAGTTATGTCCCTGTACCTATAGGTGGTCACCAGATTTATTCTGATTGTGGAGGTGAAGGAATTAAACTACTTGGGGCAGGGTAATAACAGTTCAGCATCTCAGGCCCCGTCTATTTTTATTATTATTATTACTATTATTATTATTTTTATTTTTTATTTAATTATTTCAGATGATTTGTTGGCTCCTGTGGTTTGTTTTTTTTTTTCTTTCATTTCTACAGAGCACAAGCAATGTACTTTTTGCTGTTGTTTACTTTGAAAAGCTAAAATGAGAGCTTTTTCCAATGGACATGGTGAGAATGCATTTAAAACACCTGTTGTAACCCGGGGTCTCTTCAAGCCCTGTTTGCTGCCTGCCCACAGGGTCGGTGGGATGCTGGCAGGACTCTCCTGTGCACTGCAGTTGATAGAAGAGGTGGTGGTGAGGATGAGCCCACAGCACCGGGTGCTGTACCAGCAGCTGGGGACGATGGGGACAGCAGAGCTGCTGAGGTTAGTGCCTTGTCCCTGCTGCTGCTCCTCTTCCCCTGTAGGAACACCTTTGTTTTTGTTTGCCTGCTGCCCTATGTCATACTTCTGGTAGTGATTGCTGACAGGCTCCTGATGGGGCTCAGGTGAGTGCTGGCGAGAGGCTGTTACCCAGCAGCTTTGCAGGAGCCTGCTGAGACTCCAGCCAGGGGTGCTGCTCCTCTGGTGACAAATGGCCAGTGCAAAGTGCAATGGGCTCCTGCAAACAAACATTGCCAGTTGCTAAGAGGCCTTTTTCCCCTTCCACTGCTTTAGTGTCATCAGGGAGCTGAAATATGGCACTTAGAAGCACATACGCAAATTACTCTGACAAATACTCTTTTCCTAAATGTGGCAGTTTTTGCAGCCTTACTCCACAGATCCCTTAGGTGAAGTAAATACTTATTCCCAAGAAAGAGAGTATCCCGTTGGCTAGTAATGCTAGCATGAGTTACTGAGGTAGGCAGCAAAAAAGCCCAGGAAAACAATTTTTCTTTGAGGTAAAAGAGCAAAAAGAATCACTAAAGCCCACACCAACACACCTGGGGGGAGTGCCGTGGCTGTCCCTCTGCAGCACAGCATCTTTGTTACAAGAACTGGGAATGGCTTTGTAGTTTTATTTAAAATTATACATCAGCCTCCATAAACTAGGATTCTCCTAAGCACTTGCTGTAGGATTTCTAGGGAATTAGGAGGAAGGGTTTCCAAACCAACCTGGCCGCTCCAGCCTGTCCTCTTCTGTCTTTTGCAGAGAGCATCACAGATGTTTGTCCCTCTGGGCTGTCCTGCTGGTTATCCCATTAACTAGGAGAACTGTTACAGCTTCTGCCTCCACACCAGGGCTGGCTGTCTGGGCCTTAAATAAGTGTTGTATGTAATACCTGCTTTATTTTGTAGCTTTTGTAATCGGGCTGGCAGTCTGAAAGAAGATGACCTTGAAGCATGTGAAGCAGTCGTCCTTCATCAGCTTCAGGCTTTATTACAGAGCACACTGAATAGATGCCTCCTACCTGAGGAAACACTTGATGCTGGAGGCAGAGTGGTGGATGAAAAGCAAACCAGGTATGGCAGACACAACTTGTGTGTGGGTGTGATTAACATTCCTTTCTTTCCTCCCCAACTCTGCTCTGCCTCTCTGGTGTAGAGAAGGCAGACCTGGGGCCAGCCCTCCCTTCACACTGGAAAATAAAGACATCTGAGTGCTGATCTTTAGGCATCTTGGCAACAGCCATGCAGCTCAAAATGAGAACATTAAGCAAATTCATTTATTCTCTTTTTCATTCACTGATGGTGAGTCTTGTTAAGCCAGGCAGCACTTGGGCCAGGTCTCCCTGTCTTGCCCATCATCTCCCACACAAGCTGCTCTGGTTGGGAAGGAAACAATAACTTCAGGGACCTCTTATCCAGTAATTTCTGTGATCTTCAATGTGACTCTCAAGCATGTAAGGGTGGGGAATGTAATTTTGAGAAGCAAATAATTTTTCTGTGAAGCGGGAGATGCATATTGCATTTAAAAACAATAAACAGTTATTCAAAAGGCTGTTCAGTTTCCTGTGTATATGTCACAAGGACAAGTGAGAATTGATTTAGCTGTTGTATATTTTTTTTTAAGTCTCTTTAATAAATGAAAACAATTTCTATTCTTTCTTTCTTAGCTTCTGTCTAGACCTTCCTCCCTGTTAGAGGCTCAGCAGTGCTCAAGTGTTAGCAGGATTGGGGCACTTGTGAGTGCTGAAGGATGGTCTAGTTAACCATACCTGCTTCTTCTTTTGAGGCTGATGTGCCTGCAAGCACTGATACGTTGTTGTATTTCCTGGATGGTTTCTTAGGGACAAACACTTGTGGAGTTAATTGGAATTCAGTCCTCTGTTTGTGAAACCTCATTGGAGCAACTGGAAAAACAAACATCTTCGGCAAACAGGATGGCAGTAATTACTTTTTCTGCGTTAAAAGAAAAGGTGCTTTTGATCAAAAATAATAAAAAGACTTCTAAAACAAAACAAAAAAAATGTTGAGGCTGGGGAAGTGGATACTCAGCAGAGTGCCTGCTGGAGAGTGAGGTCTGCTCAAGGCTGAGACCAGGGGCTGCAGGGGAGGCTGAATGTCTCCTGACTTCATGTCTCAGGACAGGCCCAGGGGACAGGTCTGATGGTGATTGCCCCTGCCTGTCCTCCCCACCTTTGCAGATATCACGAGTGACTTCCCTTTTCCACTTTGGACTCTTTGAAGGGAAGACCTGGGAATTAAGGACAAAATGTGTGATGGCTTTTCCCACAGCATGTTGACTTGCCTGTCCATATCAGTGCATAGCATGTCACCATGTGAGCTTGTGTAGGAGGGGTGTCCCACTAACAGTGCCTGGCTTTGTGTCTCAGGACAGAGCAGCAGTGGGACCCGGACGTGCTGCGGGCTCGCCTGAGTGACCATGCCACCTTCCTGAGACAGCACCAGGTCCAGCTGACAGAAGAAGTGGCAGAGATGTTTGAAAGCCTGCGGGTTTCTGGCAAGGAGGCAGAGGATGGCCAGGTTAGTGCTTGTATCTGATTATATCTGCATTAGTGACACCCAGGGACTAATCTGCATCATGAGGGAGAGACAGGCCCTGTGTCACTGTCATGATCTGGTGGGTGGGCTCTTAGGGGGGAAACAGCAGTCTGCATTCATTAATCAGCCTTGGAGACAGCTATGAGGGGGGTAAGGAGAGAATACAGGTTCTTCAGAGGTCCTGAGGGGCAAACATGGACAGCACTTTATCCCACTAGGAAAACAGTCTCATTAAGGTCTCCAGGAGCATGTCTGTTTTTCACCCTTCAAACCAGTTATTTATTTAAACAAGTTCACAGTTGCTGTGGTGTGAATTTATCACAAGGCTTATATCATCTGTCTTTCTCTGTGGCTCAGTAGCTTTTTATCACGAATGATGCATTTCATTTTTTTTTTTTTTTTTATAAAGCAGAGTTATGTTTGGTACACTGACTATGCAGAGCATTTTACAAATAACATCATGTGCTCTTTTTTTAAATATCAATGCAAAAGGTTCTCAACTAACTCTTAAAAAAAAAAAAAAAAAAAAAAATTTTAAAATTACTGTTTGGTAGAGCTGGAAACCCCGAGTGGCCAGCAGCACAGGGAGAGCAGGGCTCCCATCCCTGCTGCCTCCAGCTGCAGCTGTGCCTGGAGAGCTGGGACTCTGGCACTGGGGAGACCTCTTGTCTGCTTCTGTGCTGCCCCTGGGGTGGCAGCCAGGAGGTCTGCCAGGCATCCTGCCAGTAGTGAGTTGGCCCTGTGCACTGCTCAAAAAAATATGCAAAGAAATACTTTTCCTTGAATTTCTAAAGAGAAACACAGAAACAATTTGAGCTGCTTTGCCATATTCTAGCTTTAATGGCATTTGAAGCAAATAATGAAGAGGTTACATCTTAGCTGTACACTTTCAGTTATAGCCAGGGTAACTTCTTTTTCTCTATGTGGATAAGTGATTTGTATTCTATCCTTAAAATGTTCAGGCAAGTAGAAGAGATGCACAAGAAATGCATCTCTGTTCCAGTGACAGATAAATACCCTACATAAATTTATAATTGCATGTAAAAACTTTTACATAGAGCCCAATAACAGAAGCCTTAGGGGTAAATGTGTGCAGTAATAATCTGTTTATTGCTACATGATGCTGTGGCCCACATGTATGGATTTAACATTTATATTGCTTATTAAGTGGATCCAGTCCCTTATTTGTAATGCCAGGGTGCATCCCCCATGTTATTTCCAAGCAGGTTGCATGGGACAGGATCAATATAAATTAGACAACCTGCATGCCTAGGAACAGTTGTTTTAACATAAAGATGTTTATAATGTGGTAGTGATCTGCACCTAAGGCTCTTCAATATTTATGACTCCAATGTTTGAATTTTTGTCCTGTGTTAAAGACTTCTTTCTCTGAGGCCTTAAAGATGTTGAGAAACCCAGTGGGGGATGGTCCTGTACAGGCTGGCAGCAGAGTGGAGGTGTGGGAGGGGGCTTTGAGTCTGACTGTACAAACCAACTCCATCCTTGTCAGCAGTTGTGGTCCCCTGGGGTTTGGTGGTTGCCAGTAGGAGGTCCAACTTCTCCTCCAGTGCCTTCAGCATCTCACCCATTCCAGTAGTCCCCAGAGTCTGTTTTCCCTTCTCTTACTGTAAGCTTTTCCCTTCTCTCAGGGATCTCTCCTCTTATCCCCGTTTAGGAAATGGGGAATTGTTCTGTGGACCCAGGCCAGCCACAGGGATCTGGTGTGGTAGGAACATGTTGTCCTGGGCAGTTGGACAGTCTGTGGAAGCTGTGGAATCCAGGGCCTTTTCAGCCAGGTTACAGTGCTGTAAGAGTGGCTCACACATCCTGTTAGATGTCTTTACCCCTGATGGAGATGTCAGCCACACACAGGTACCTTGGTACTTGTGACTCTGCACACCAAGCTTTGGTTCTCCTGGTGAGAACCTTCCTTCTGCCTGGATTAATGATGGAATAACAGGGTTTAAAATTAGCCCCATGCCTGGCTGAGACTGACTTGGGCAAGCTGTGTGCCTGCTTCTCTGCCCTCAGGTTTGTTGTTTTCAGGGGCATTTTAGGCTGCAGGTGTTGTAAACAGCTGGAGAAGTTTCAGTCAGGTGCCCTGCATTCGATCACCCTCCTGCTTCTGCTTGCTCTGAATGTGTGAGGCAGGGAATACTCAGGGTTGCTTTGGGGTGGGTGTTGTTGTTGTTGGTGGTGTTTGTGTTTTTTGTTTGTTTGTTTGGTGTTTGTTTTGGTTTGTTTTTTTTTCAGAAAACCTAGTTATTAAAAGAATAATTCAAAGTTTGTGTTACTTCAAGGCAATTCCTGTGCTGGTGCTGATTTAACTCGGAGGTAATTTAACATCTAAGAGAAACACCCTGGAAACAGATTACACCCTGAAGTGTAGATTAGCCTAAATGTGTGTTGGAAAATGCTTGAGACGGAGGATAATGGGACTATTTTTGTTTTTGTAATGCTGCAGGCTCTACCCGTGTTGAGAGAGGCCCTCCCAGAAGAGTGTGGGGATAGGTCATCCATTCAGAGTAATGAATCATCTTGCAGCTTGCCATCGATCCCAGACACCAGCAGGGAAATAAAGCAGGCAAAACACCTTCCCCAGCTCACCAGCATGGGAGAACAAGGTATGGGTGTGAAAAGGTCTGGCTGTGTGCTCAGAGGTACTGTCCTTCCCCATGCAGGGGTATTTTCTGCCCAGATCTGCTGGGCACTGTAGGAGAGCAACCGGTAAATTAATGTAGATTTGTAATGGACTTTGGGGGATATTCCTAAATATCTCACTATCACATGTCATTCTTTTTACTTCTTAAAAAGAGTGTTGCCTTTTGTGACAAGTTTCTCCTGCAGGAGTAGAAAAGCAAGCCTTGTGGCCATTAGGAAAAACAGATCTATAGGTGTGCATGTATTTAAAAAATGTCCACTGTTTAGAAGTCATGGCATATATCTGTTGCCTTTTACAATAAAGCTAAACTGCAGAATAAATTTTTCAAAGATAAAAGGGTTCATGCTGAGAAAGGTGTGTGATGATGTTTTGGAGCTCAGAAGGTGAACACATTTGTGGGGACCCAGTTAATTTCTTCAGATAAGAAGGTAATGCATTAGTCTGGCTTAATAACCAGCGAGGGCTACTTGCTCTTTCTGCTCTCAGAGCTCCCCTTACATCAAAGCCCGGAAGCCACAGGCAATTAGGTTGCAATGCTCTTTACACAGCACGTGCAAACAAACTGCTTTGGGCCTCCTAAATTCACTTTAGGACTTTTATCCACGGAGGAGATGGAGACTTTGATTTAAGGGAATTTTCTGCAGTGGGTATGATATACGCGGCTGCTGCCGGGCTGCCGGAGGAGATCGCAGAGTTACCACGGGTTGTTTGTTTCCTAAATCCCATCGGGCCTTCAATAATTTAAGACATTTGGTTCTCTTGTCCTTTTCTCTGGCAGCTACAGAGAGGCAGGGTAGCCTCGGATGCGAGGGAAGTTCACAGTAGGCGCCTCTTTTAAGAACAGTAATGGATAGTTTAGATCAATAAGCAAGAGATAACAAAAGTGAGAAATTAAAGGGAGTAGGGCTTAAAAGCAAACAAACCAGTCTGATCACTGCAACTTTGAAATGTGTTTCATTATGGTGTGTTCACATCCAGAAGTCACAAGCTGGTGTGAAGATGAGAGCAGGGAAGAAAGAGCAGTCAAAGATTCCTATTACAGGTGAAAGCTGTGGCTGCATATTAACCTCAGATCCAGTATTGGACTTTATTATATAATCAAAACGTGGCAGGTCACTGCTTTGGGTCCACTAATAGCAAGTAAATTCAGCTACTACATACTGGGCACAAAGATTAAACACCAGATCATAAAGTCCACGCTTATGTTAACATAAACCAAGATGGAAAATAACAGCTCCTGTTTAATTCCTTATAATCATGTTACACATTTAAACTGTGTGAATATCCTGTCATTTAGCCATCCAGGGCCCATAATCAGTGTTACAGAGGTCAGTCTCCATCGGGAAGATCCAGTAATTATATGGCAAACTACAGAGGTTTCTGATTTGGCTCTTTTCTTTTCTGGAGCAATTGAATGTGTATCATTAGAATAAGGGCAGGGAAAAGCCCCACTCGTGGGAAAGCCAGGCCCTTGCCTCTGCCACAAAAGCTGCCTGCTCACACCAGATTTTTAGCAGAAAGTTTTTATCAAGAGGTGTTCAGATCCTCCTGCAGCAGATGTATGAGGTGTCCTCAGGATCCCCAGATGTCTCTGTGTTTTGGTCCTGGGGTATCAGTAGTGCATCAGTATGCAGGGCAGGGCTCCCTGCAATGAGCCTCAGTTTGCTTTTGCCTGATTTTGTGAAGTGGTGGGTTGCTTCCTTATAAATTTTGATGTTTGGCTAAATATTTATTTATGCAGGTGGGTACTCTGACAGAAAGGTGGCAGGGCATCTGCTTATGCAACCCTCACTGTTGCTTTTCTGCTCTTCTACAGCTTCAGAATAGCATGTCTTTCAGAAAGCAATTCATTTCTCTATTGAGGTTTTACTCTGCTGCTTTTTGAGCCTCATTTGCAGCTGAAATATAAAAATGTGTTTTTTCTATTCTTGAATTATACTGCAGCAATAATATTCCCGTGTTAGCTCAATAAAACTTAGATTTTTATTTTGTTTTTTTTCCTACAGAGTGCAATGCGTTCTCTTTTCCTGCTTCTTAAAATGTCCTTCAGTCACACATGGCAGTGGATTTTAAAACATGAGAGACACTGATTTTCAAAGGAATTAGAAGCCACTTAAATCTTACTCATGAAACAACACACTTCCATTGAAAATTAATCTAAAATTTTGCAAATCTTGGGATTGATTCAATTGTTTGTAATTTAAGGGGATTCAAATTTGAGGATTGGGGTTGAAATTTCCTAAACTGCAGAGAGTGCTGCCAAGAACAGTGTTGGGAGTGAGTGACTCAAACCGACTAATGCCATCACAATTACTATTTTATTTGATTTTAAGGAGAATACCATGTAGCTGGACGAACTTTTTTGAGGAGCGCAGAGCTCTGAGAGAAGTCGAGGTAGAGCAGTGGTTGATCTCGGTCAGTCCTGGTGTTCAGGACCAGACCAGTCTCCTCTGCCCCTAGCTCAGGAATGAGCTGAGCATGTGCCCCAAGCACCACCTTTTATTGGCCCCCTAATGCTGCTCATTTGCAGCTGGGGCCAGCCCTGACCAGGCACAGGTGGGCTGAGCACAAGCTCGTGCTCACTGCCTGGCAATTGGTGGATTGCTGGCACCTGTTTCCTACAATACCACCTCTTGAGTCTGGATGTCTGTAGCTGTCAATGCTCTTGGTTTGCTTTTCCCCATGCTGAACTTTATGAGTTAGCAGTTCTGGTTTTAGCTATGTTTTTGCATACCAGTTTACCAGGGAATGCTCTGTTGCAGGTTTTCCTGCAGGGCACCCCTACTCTGTGGGGCTGATTCCAGTGTTAGATGTCAGCTGGTCAAAAGCCAAGCTGTGATGGTTTATCTCCCTTCCCTCCTTCTCATAGCTTGTTTACTGAATGGCGATTCAAATACAAGTAATTCCCATTTGTACAAATGCTGAGAAGCTCTCCCTAGCCTAAACACTGAAACCTGTAAGGTCAGTTTAAAATCTGTGTTTTTCTGAGTCTGCTTTATTTACAGTTTTGTTGCAGCATGTTGCCAGAAGCCAGTGGTCATGTTGTCTCCAGGAGTGAGGCTTTTCACATCTTGAAAGCCAAGTTGCTCCTTTCAGATGCAATTCATCTTCAGTCCATGATCTTCTCTGGGCATCTTGTTCTCTTCTGGCTCCTTGCCCTTCCAGCCTTTTTCCTTTTTGCTCATCATTATTTGCTGTAGGCTGTGGCCCTGGAGCTCTGGAATTGTTCTGTGCCTGAAACAGAGGCAGCATCTCTGCTGGGTCTTTTGGGCTCAGAGGGCTTGTTTGAGGGTTTGGCTTTGTTTTTGTAGATGAGCTGATAAATAGTGTCCATTCTATACCTGACTATTTTACTGTCTAACTTTTCCCTTTTCCTGAGCTTAAAGGATACACATTTTGTAGGTGTGGGTTTTTTTTTGTTTTGTGTGTGTTGGTGGGTTTTTTGTTTTTTTTTTTCCTTTAGTACTTGGTGCATTCTTTAAGGGCTTTAAGTGTTGGACTGAAACATTGGAAGCCATGGGCCTTTTGGATTTTGATGGACTTCATTGTGAGAGCTGGGTGGATGTGTTTCTGAGAAGTCTTCTGTACTTTGATTGATTCTGTAGTTTTGGTTTATTTTTATTTTACTTCTGTTACAAGAAAAAAAAGCCAAACAAAAATACTTCAATTATCTGTAAATATTCCAGAAATATTTGTGTTTTTCCTTTAACACCTGTATGGGAGGAAGGAGATACCTGTGTGGCTTTAGGGAAAAGGTCTTTATAGTGGTAGCTGAGCTGGTGTTGAATGTCCCCTTGACCCAGCCAGGGCTGACACCTGAGGCTGCTGATGCAGGAGGTGACTCCACCTGGAGCTCAGCAGAGGCTTGGACTGAAGGGTCTGCTGAGCTCTTCCCATCCCTGCAGCACTCAGGAGCCTTTCCCACCTGTAGTCAGCTCAGGGCTTGGGGCCAAGGGAGCTTGGAGCATAAAGATGATTTCTTTCCTAGAGCCCTGTCCTAAGCTTGTGGAAAGCCATGTTGTGATAACTGACTTTAAAAGGATTATATTTGGTGTATGGCCTCACCCAGAGAGGAGGTAGCTGTTAATAGCCATCTCATTTTCTACCAGGTGAGGTGAGGACAGAGGAGGATGTGTGGATTCATTCTCATTTTCTTCATGGATGCTTTGGTTTTTATCATGGGAAGACATGTAAAAGAAATTGTTCAGCTTTTCTGCTTTTCCTGAGGTAGACAAATAATGGGATATTAAAGAGAGGATAAAATCCATTATTTCTGGTTTTGCTGGATGACTGTTTAAGAGTCTCACTTGTGAGTAGAAACTGCTGATTTTATTGAAGGGGCAGGTTGTACCCTTCAGTGATGTCTTTCATTTAAATGTATGTTAAAGCTGTAAATGATTTGAATAAAAATGCCACTACTTCTCCACTCATCAGGCCTCACGTTCACATCTTGAGCATCACCTTCCAGCTGCTCTCCAGGTATAAAATCTCCAGTGCAGAAATCAGGAGGGAAAACCCTCTTAAGAACAAATTTAAAAATTGCCCTTCTTATATATATCATAAGGGAACATGAAAGGCCACAGACTCAATCCTGGTTTCCTTTTTAGGTCACTTTTAATGAGCCAGTAATCCTGCCAACACTTTTCCCACGCCCACCCATCCTTCCTGGTGAGGTCCTCTTTGAGCTTGAAGTTAAAGGGTTCCTGAGGTCCTGCTTGGAGTGCACTAATAAAGGCATTAATAAGAATGTCCAACTTTGCACATCATTTGCCAACCCATTTGCAACTGCTGCTAGGAGAAAAGTTCTGTCTGTACCTGATGAATTGCTGCTGCTGTTGTGCTCTGACAGAGCTGCCTTAGGGCAGTGTCAGATGGTATGGTTTACTTAAATTAGTCTGGATTGCCTGCTCCAGTAGGTGATGTTTTAGACTGCACTTGAGTTTCTTAAAGACGTCAGTCTTCTTATGAGTTCTGGGTGAAAATTCATCATTTGGTCTTTAAACAGAGGCAGCAACTTCCAGCAGTGCTCTCACTGGAGGGTTTGCTCCACTGGGGTTTCCTGAGTCCATCCACGTGTCTGTGTTTGAGAGGGAGGTGCCATATGTTGGTGTGTTGTTACAGGAATATTTGTCCTTTCTGTTTGACCTGCTTCTGGATACTGGTTACTGCAATGTCCTGCTCAAGTTTTAATTTGAAGATTTTTCCCATCTGTTTGCTCTCCAGAGAGCACATCCTTCTATTAGATTCACAGGTAGCCTTAATCTTCTCCTTGTATGCAAAATTTTTTGCTTTATCACCAAGGAAATGTATGTGAGAGCCCATATCCAGCTGGCACTCGTACCCCTGCTCCTGAGGCAGAGTCATGGGCAGGGTTTGGCTGTGTGCTGGCAGCTGGCAGCCCATCATCAAGTGCAGTAATTAGTGCTAAGGTGATGGGGGAGCTTGTTCGGATTTCAGTTCCTCTGGGCAGGAACTGGTGTTCGTTTTCTGGTTTGGTACAGGCTCTAGCAGCATGGCAGCCCAGACCTACCCAGGGCTTGTGAAAGATGCAGTAACTACTGCCAAGGTAACTGAAACCACACAGTTTGCAGGCTCAGCCCATCCTGGTAATATTCCTTGTTGACTTTGAAGTCCATTGACAGCTGAAGTACCTGAGCTGCTAACTCTTATTTGTGAAAAAAGCACATAGAGAAAGCAAAGTTCCTTCTGGTGTGGGCTCTCACTTGCATAGGGAGGGAACTGTGTCTGGGTTGAGTCTGCCAAAGCACTGGGGCTTTTGCCCTCCAACTACCTCTGTTTGCATATGGGATTATTGATTTTTATTGGGAATAATCAATGAGAGCTCTTTATAGCTTTGAGCAGCAGCTACTGCACTACTTACACAGCTTGCTTTACCAGCTTTGATTCTTAGGCTGAGGAGCTACCTGTGAGCACAGAGCTGCTGCTCTTCTCACAGTCTGCCAGCAACCTTGTGACTTTTTCCACACTGGCCAACTCAAGCACTTGGAGACTGTAGAAGGATGATTTGGTGCCTGCAGGTGGATCCCTGTGCTGGGACTGTAGCTGCAGGGAAGGGCTTTAAGGCTGGCTCTGATGTTTAAGTGTGGGTGTCTTCCTCTGCCAGAGAGGTGATACCCTCAGCAGGATACAAATCGTGTGAGTACAAGACCAAGAGCTTTCTTTCTCTTCATTTGCAGAAATTTATCCCATGTTTGGCTGTAAATTGATAGGTGCTGCAACCTAGGCCACAGGGGGAATGCATGGAGAAAACCTCCTTGGTTCTGTGCTGGTACAGTATGTTCTGGGCTAAAGATTGCTTTAACTGTTTGGCAGAACAAAATAACAGTGGTTTATTATGCAATGATGACCTTTTTTTTTCCTGGAATTGTTGGCTGGTGAAGAAAACTACACCCATTTTGTTCAGAACAGAACTGTCAAAGCTCCTTTGACCCATTCTGACTGCACAGTTAAGTCAAAGTTCAGAAGTGGGGAGGTTTTTTAATTATTATTTGTCATGGATCCCTTCCTAGTTCTGAATGGAGGGGGCAATGCCTAGGGAAAAGGCATCAGGAGAGCTGTGTCATCTGGGACACCCCAGCTCCTGTTCTGCTGCAGTATTGTTCAAACTATTGCATTAAGAACTTCCCATCATGGACAACCCACTCCAGGTTTAGAGACAGCTTTATCAGTCTTGTTCCACTGTGTAGCACAGGGTGGCTTTCAGACAGTTAAATGCTCAAACTACCCTCAGGGCAGCTTCACCCCTGCCTGGCTCCTGGGGTGTCTGTGGACACCTGAGCTGGTGCTGTTGGCTGCCAACTCTTCCAGAGACCTCTTGGGATGAGCACACCAAGCAGGTGGCATCTGGCTCTGCCTGCTGGAGCAAGGTTATCCCTGGATGGGATGGGAGAGGAGCTTGTTAGCAAGCCTGGGCACGGCCCAGGGGCATTAGGAGGATGCTCTCAGGAGCTGCTGCCCTCCAGCAGTGCTGTCACAGCCTGCAGCACTCCTCACCTCTGCTTCTGCTTCCCAGCCCTGCTGCTCCCCCATGAACCATTTCTGGGGTTATCCAGGGGCTTTGGTCTAAGCACTGCTGATGTCATCTAAACCCATCTTTTTCCCCCCCTCTTGTCCAGTTGTGTTGTGCTGTGTGTGTCCCAGGTCACTCTGTCCCCAGCCTGCAGCCAGGAGGGTGCCCGTGGCTGGTCAGCACTGCCAGCTCAGTGCTTCAGGTAAAACAAGCCACAGGAACACTCCCCCTGGAATTAAAGTGTTTTTTTGAACAAAATTCCTCAAGCCTATCAGTTTTATGAAGGAGATAGACTGATCCACGTATGGGTTTTGTGGCACAGTTCCATTCTGTTGGGTGCCCAAGGGTTTTCTCCCCTGGCAGCAGCCCAGATGTCCAGCAGGGAGAGCTGGTGGGCTTGGGAGTTCCCAGAAGGATCTCCCAGTTGTAGGGTATGTGTGAGGTAAGCACAAGGGTGCTTGAGGAGGAGGACTGGACTAATTGGCAAGGCAGACTGGTGTAATGAAGGCAGAAGTGGGGATTGATAGCCCAGCATTGTATTATAATTGGCAGGTAGGGCAAAGCTGGGCTCTGGAGGGTCTTAAAGGTGAAGAACAAGTAGTTTGTGTTGGTGTTTGGTGGAGTGAAGGAAGGGGAGTGAGAGCAGGCAGGGAAAGCTTGGGGGGAATGGTCTGAGGCTGGTGTGCCATGCAGAGCCATGGGGAGAGCTGCATGACAAGAGAGCCCCAGGGTGGGTTTTGGTGGAGCTGGCACAGAGCTGGGCTTGGAAGGGGCAACTGGAAAGGCATGGTGAGTGCACCTGGGTGTCTGTCTGCACCATGGGGAGGGCAGGGGGGTCCTCTTTCTTCTCTTTTCCCCCCCTCCTCATTCTTGGTTTCTTTCTTCCTTCACGTGTTCTCTGGGGCTGTCTGAAAGTAGGAGTGTCTGAGATGTACAGAAATACTGAACTGTCCTGGCTTGGAATGGAGCTGGTAACAATCAGGGCTTGTTTATCATTTCAGTTCTATATATATATATATGCAAAGTAGCCTTTTAAAGTGGGATAATGAATCCATTTACCTCCTTTTTTTTTTTTTTTTCCTTCTTTTAAATCAATCTCTGCAGAATGGAAATGAGATACACAGGGCAGGGGGGAAAGGGAAGAAAGGAAAGCATGGATAAAAGATTTTGAAATAGTTGGTTGTTTGGCTTTCAAGTCAAAAATCCCAAGATTTGTGTCTCGCAAACAAAAATATGTCTCAAAAGCTCTAGCACAAGAAAATAGCTAAAAATGCTGATATATCAAATATTACTATTATATCCAAAATAATCTATGTTAAAGGGGAAGAAAAAAAAAAAAAAAAAAAAAAAAAAAAGAGAGAGAGAGTAAAAAGATCCTGGAAATCCTTTAGGCTTTGCTTAAAGGTGCCACAATGCAATACAGCTCTTGAGAGAAGCTCAGTGTTTGCTCTTTTTTCTGAAATAAGGTAAAATACTCAAATTTCACTATTCACAAGAAATCATCATCATCAAAGACCGTAACTGGTAGCAAGGGAGTCTTGTTTTCTGTGTTAACTGATTTCCAGTGAAGCATGAGCAGACAGTCCCGAGGCAGATGCCATGACTGGGGGGTACGTGCTCCTCTCCTGGCTTTGCCATCAAACCAGTGTGGCTGTTACGTGCATCTGCTTGAAAATGCAATTGTGTGCCAGGGACTGCATGCTGTTCTACAGTCCAGCCATGGTTATTTGAAACTTTGTATTTCGTGTTTTTCCTTAACAGGTTGGGATATTGGCAACAATAGCTCCAAAACAAGAGAAAGCCTGGAAATGCATTTAGAAAGTAGTTCTTCATCAAACGAAATAAGTCTTTCCCTCTCAAGGTAAAGTTGTTAAATCCTTTAACATTTGAAATGCTTTTGTAGAATGAGAAATGCCAACAGAAAATCACCAAAGAGCAGATTATTTTATTTTTCATTTGGTCTCAGGTTAAGGTTCATGTTTATATTTATCTAATAAAACATATTAAACTTGTTACACCTTAGAAATTATTTGTGCCAAAGCCAAGTATTGTTTTGCAGCTGTTGTTTTCTCATTTTAAGTCTCAATTGACATCTCAGTGAACCACAAATTAGTGTGTACAGCTGCTCTCAGTAGGGCTACTCAGGGGCCAGACAATGGGAGTTGTCAGGAGAGGGGCAGGCATAAGACATAAAGTCTTCAAGAAATAAACTGGTGGGTTTCTTCTCCCTGTATCTGAGATGTAAACTAGCTGTAACTGGATAGCACTTTGCTTGTGTGTGGGGCTTGGAGGGTGGTGTTTATGTGTGACACTGGGGTAGCTGTAGCAGCCCCTTCTTGCTTGCAGGCTGAGTATGTTTCCCATTGCCTCGCATGTACCTACAGGGTGCAGTTTGTTCTTTTTTCCTTTTTTTTTTAATTAAAAAAGCAAAAAAAAAAAAGTTGGGTTGTGTGTGGGTTGGTTTTGCTTTTTTTAACCTGCAGCAGTTCCCTTTGGGTCCCTGAGCAGTTCTGCTGGGTGTTCCTTGTGTTCCTCACTGGTATGGAATGGTAATTGAAGAGCAGCAATTAAATTAGTGGTCAAGAAGCAGCAGCAAATAGGATACAGCAGGGCCATCTCATGCAGTGTTGCTGGGCTTTAGATCCTTATCAGCCCAGCAAGTGGGTGCTGCTGCCACAGAGTCTGAGCACTGCCATGGATAGCACTCAGGGAAAGGCTTCACAGCGTTTTGATGGGGTTTAACTCATCCTCTGTGCTCTCCTTCTGTAGCTTTTCTTAGGCTGCTGTTGGTGAGGTCAGTTTTGATACCAGACAGTCCCAGTTCTGCATTTTGTGTTAAAATTGCAGGATTTCTGTAATTCTTCAAGTGCAGTGATGGCAGCCCATATTACAGTGCTGATGAGTGGCATTCATGCTTTTCTTTAGGATTAATTCTTAGTCTTGCACTCAAACTACTGTTGGTTTTTTTCCTTTCTGAATTTTCTGGAACTTTGCTTGAGAATGATGTTCCAAATCATTCTGCTACTGCTATGAAATATAAGGGTGCTTCTGTAGATCAGTTTTTACATGTTATATTTTATTTACTGAAGGAAGAGATGATTCGATCCCTGAAGAACCTACTTGCAGGATGACTACCAAGCAGCTGAACAAAATATGTAGAATTTAAAATTGAACACTTTTTTTAGTTAAAACAAAGTCTCCAAGTTTTTCCCTCTTGAATGTTACAGTGCTTGCTGATGTGTTTGGTGACTTCAGATGCTGTTTATGTGGCATATGGGTTAACTTTTTTTTTTTTTCCTGGAATTATTTTACAGTATAAAATCATTCACTCTGCCCTGTGATTTCACACCTTTCAGTGCTGCGAAGCAAGGCCATGACACACAGTGCTGCTGCTTTTGAAAAAGAGAGACTCTTTTACAAGGGCTTAAAGTTAGTTTCCTAAAAGAGTGAAAAATAACCCAGCCCTCTAACCCTGAAGTGTAGTCACGGCTTGGGGACACCGGGCACCTCCGAGTAAAAAGCAGCGGGGAAGGGAGGGGAGGGAGAGGGTGTCTCGGCCAGGACACAGTTGCAGTTTCTTCCTGGCTCCCATTTAGGCTCTCACTTACTGCAGTCACTTCTCGGGCTTTATTGCTTTCACAAGTGGTCTCAAAACCCACTACTTGAGAATAAACGTAACTGCGTTGTGCTGCCGTGGTACTTTCTATAAATTCTTCTTTGCTCCGTTTTGTCACTGAGCTGATGAGTGACCTCACCAAAGACCCTGCTGGACCTAAATAAAAAAAAATAAAAAAAAAGGGCTTCCTCTGATGTCCTCCAGGCAATAATTATGATGTGCCAGTTAAGCCCAAACTACAGCTGAGGGATTTTACTTTAAAGCAGAGGCTCGGGCGCAAAAATGCATTTATAGCTCTTTGTCTGGCACCTCATTATGTGTGGGCCTGATTCATTAAGTAATTGGTTTGCAGTTGTTTACATGAGTATTAAGGCTTTCTATTCAGCAGCCTTTGAGAGATACATTGTGCAAATGTTGCACGTTATGAATGCCGAATGAGGGGCAGGGGACCAGTCCTATTGGCTAAACACTGCGCTCTGTTGAAAAGCAAGAGAAAGAGATTGGGTGCTGCTTTGCATAGCAATGACTTTCTTAATAAGCTTTACAGATTAATACACACAAGCTATAAAAGATGCAAAGAGATACTCTTAGCACATTTATACATGCTCATTTCACTATTATGGTGCTGGAGACGGGAAGAATTGAGGGCTTTCATATTCGGTTTTTCAGTGCATGTCTTCAGTGCATGAGACTTAATAGAATCTGATGTTTATTGTATTATAAATCACGGGGAAGTAGGCAGATCTGCAACAGTTTATTATTAAAGATTCTTTCAATGTAAATCTTTTTCTGCCATTGTATTTCCTACAGCAAAATCATTTTGTGGTTGAGTGGGGATGAAAGGCATAATGTACGAAGGAGTGAGTCTTAATAGGAAGCTGCTCTCAGAGTAAAGACCACTTGTTCCCTTTTGTTCAGGGGTGCATGCCAGAGCTTCCTCTTCTCCCACAAACACTGTCCTGCTCTACCTTCAGCTATAAAACTACTTTTCCTTGGCTCTTTCTGCTTCACCCAGGGAGTGTTTACACACACAGAGGTGATGCTTTCCTGGGCAGTGAGTGTTTCCCAGCAGAACAGAGCCCCTGGTGTTACACAGTCCCTGGGAGGACAAGGTCCCAGAAGTCAGAGTGAGCCTGTGGGTGCAGGCACCGTGTGTGGCATCTCCTGGGGCTGGGCTGGGGGAGGTCCCTTGCTTTTCCTGGAGAGTTCCCCATTGATTTATTTGTTTGTTCGTTTGTTTGTTTATTTGGGTGCAAGCTGTTTACTTCTCTCTGACTTGTTTGCGCTGTCTCGTTGCAAAATAATCTGGAGATTAAAGGTGCTTTATTGACTGAGAGCCACGGGACAGTTTTAATTTGTCAGGGCATAAACACGGTGTAAAGTATTTTAAACTTTGATTAATCTGTCTTCTGGAAGTAATCCCACCCGGTCTCTGAGGGCTGTTTTTCAGTCAAAAGCCGCCTTTACCAAACACAGATGTAATGACATGCAAATAAAAGTTGGCAGATGATAACTCATCCTGCCAGTGCCTCTCGGGGGCGATGCTGAACACGGGATGGCCATCGGGGGGCACTCGGGCTCTGTGCATCCCCCTGCACCCGCCCTCCAAAACCAGCCCTGAGGCTGCGGGGGAAGGACCGGGGTTTGGGGTGGGGATGCACTGATTTGCCAGGAATTCCAGGAGGAGCATCTTTCCGGGCTCCTGAGAGATGCCCCCAGGAACCAGCCCCTCTCATCCTCCTGCCCTGCTTCCAGGTCACTGCTGGAAGGTGCTGACTGTCAATTTGACTGCAAATTTTTTTTTTTTTGTGATGCTGCAGATAACTCTGTGAGCTTTGTGTCCTAAATCTGAACATCCAGCTGTTGCAGAAATGCTGATGTTGTAGTGGTGATGCTTTGTGGATACTGGTGAGGAATGGTTTGTGGGGAGCAGCAACATAGGTTGGAAGGAGCCTTAAAGGCCATCAGGATCCAACCCCCCTGCCCCTGTCTGAACATCTTGCCTTTGTAGCAGAGAGGAAGTCGAGTTTATTTTTGAGGTGATACCCTGTGCTGTTGCAACAGAGCTTCACCACAGTACTGTGATGCAGGCTTTCTGTTGGCTGCTTTTCTAGGCAAGAGTGTTAGTTTTTTCCTTCAGTATGATATATCTGAACAGAGAACTGTCTTAAACATACCTCAGGATAGACCTTTGTATTCCAAAATAAACTTGTCCCATTTGCAGCGTGATTACTGAAGTTCAGTATTATTACTTCCATTCTGGCATGGTGAATGGATTTGTTGGTGTATGCTGACTTTCCAGGGCAGGGAATACTTGTGTGATGCCCAGTTTCTAGCAAATGCTCAGCAGGAGATGCTGGAGCTGTCAGGTTTCTGCAGGAGCCAGCAGGAAAGTGTGAGGCTGGAGAGGGGATGCCTGGCTGAGCCCATCACATCTGGGACACTGCCACTGCTTGTCTAATAAAACCTGGCATTTGGATGATGCTTTGGTTTTGTTTATTGGTTGTGTTTTTTTTTTTTTAATTGGTACTTGGGTGTTTTATATTTGTTTGGGTTTTTTATATTTGGGTAGTTTCCCTAATGTTTTGTTTTGGGGTTTTTTTTGCCAGTTGGTTTTTTACTTGGCTTTTGGTGTGTCTTGTTTCACTTGTCACTAAAGTATAGAGGTTCAACAAGTGCTACAGCAAAAAAATAGCCTAAATCAAGCATTTTCTGCTGATTTTGAGTAAGCAGCCTCTATTAACTTGGCTCCTGTTGGTCTGTTATTTTCCTCTTAAAATTAATTTTCTGTACAGAGGGAAAATTATTTTCTCGGAGCTTTTTTATTTCTTATTGTTGCAGCATCTTCAATACAAAAAGCCTGTTTCATCAGAGTAAAGGAGGGATTAAAAGGCCCTTTGAAGTTAAACTGGTTTGGGTTTTTTCTTTGTTGGAGCCTGGGTTCAGTTTGGAATTATTTTAGGGAAGGAGCAAATGTGTAAATGGATATCGAAGGGTCACGGCAGGGGATTAGTCGAGGCAGTGGAACTGGCCTTGCTTCATTTACACTCCTAAAATTTCTCTGTGGAGGTCTGTGTGGTTCTTGTGTGCTCAGGGTACCCCATGGTAGCTTTCATCAGTGAATTTGCCACTGTCTGAAGACGGATGTTTTGCAGTGCAGAGGTCTCCTTGCATCTTATCAGCCTTGACTAACACTTCAGACGTAACTCAGAATTTTTTTTCCCTGTTACAAAGCTGTCTTGCAGTATTTGCCAGCTCGGTGGGGCTGTGATTTCTGATCAGGCCTTTCTGATGTCCTCGCTCCATCTCCCCCATCTCCCCGGGCTGACAGCTGTCATGCCAAATCTCTGCTTGGATCCTTGTCCACATCTCTTTTTCTCCACGGGCTGCTGTGTCACACTAACACCCAGCTCCTGCCAGGCAGTGCTGCAGCTCTGCTGTCCTGGGAGCGAATCCAGTTCTCCACATGGTGGATTAGCCCTGGGAGGAGGAAGCCCAGCAAATGGATGGGTTTAGGTAGAACACAAACATCTGTCTTCACCCCATCTCTAGTCAGCATTGACCTTTTTCTTCATGGGAAGCTGGGGCAAAAGAAGGAAGGTTTTCAGGCCTTCTTACAGCCATGGTGGTCCTTTTCCACCACAGCTTGTCCACAAGTCCCCTGGCCTCCAGCTGCACCTGGAGGATCTCATGGTGCTTTGAGTAGTGCATGAGGACCAGTCTGCTGAGATCTGGGCAGTCGTGTCCTCCACTGGTTCTCCTGGGGTCCATGTTGTGTGTGGTGGTCCTAGGCACCACAGCAGCTCCAAGTGACTGTGTCTTACCTGGGCTTCAGCTGTGGAGAGCAGTCAGCAGCAGCTCTCTGGGCATGGCTTCCCTTCCCCCCGACAGGAGAGGGAGCAGCCAGCAGCGGCTGGAGCTGGCAGCTACCTGAGCTGGTTTTCCTGAACTACTTGGGGATAAAATGGTTCTTTAGCAGCCTGCCACACAAGTCACCTCTCCACGTGGAGCTCAGCAACAAGTGGTTTCTTGCTCTGTGCCCAGGGGAAACGCTGCAGCCTCCTGGGCATGGGGAAGGTGCAGAACCTGGGGAATGCTGAGGGTTGTGGAGCCTCACCAGAGCCAGCAAGAGTTCAGGGCCCTCAGCAGACTGCAGGGCTTGAGCCAGAGGCTCTGGCTTAAAATGCTTGCTGGAAACTTCTGAGTAAATGTATGTGAAGAAGTGTCAGTGTACTGCAGCACAGGGCCTGGAGGAGACAGAACATCAGGGGGATGCTTGGAGGAGAACTTTGTGAAGTGTGTTACTAACTTGTCATGTCACTGTGACTGCTCTGCTAACACCACTACTTTGGCACCTTGGTTGGACTTTGGTTGCTTAATAATCTGGGATTTTGTTGTGTATCTGCACAGAGGGAGGCTGTGTGCTAATGGCAGTCACAGATTGCAGAGGAGGAATAGCATTTAAGCAGTCTGAGCTTGCTCTGATTTACAAGGAAAAGCTTCTGTAACACAAGTAGCTGTAACACAATTAAACTCCCCCTGCTCTGAGCTCACCTTTCCAGCTGCAATCTCATATTCTGACTGAGTGCAGTGGTATAAGACAAGCAGTGAATCATCTCTGGTTTGGGGTTGGGGTTTTTTTGTATCTCCACCACAAGTGCCTCCACAACTGCAGTTAGAAAAAATATTCTAGCTCCCTGCTTTAAGCAAGTCTGTAACAGCAGTTATGTATTATGCCATATCTTTAAATGAAATACAGCAGAAAATTGTAAGACATTTTTGACAGCTCATTGAGCCCTGTTTTGACTGCAGCAACAGCTCCAAATTGCAGCTTGACACTGGCTTACATTTTACTAGTTTGCACAGTAATGTCACAAATATTTCCCATTTGATCTTCCTTATTAAAATCAGCTGAAGGTTTATTTTTAGGGCTTATTGCAGGATTGTTAATAAAACAGTTAATTCTCCTACACCGTTGCCCCTCTGTGATTATTTCACAGCACCCACACAATAACTCACACTACACACAAAAGATCAAAATGATTCCAGCCTGTTTGAGAGATTCAAAGGGCCCTGTGATGCTCCAGACACAAGAGCAATCATTTACCAGAGCAGAGCTGCAACTGCACACACCCCAAGGTGGATCAAAGGCAGTGGGGAGGTGGCACACGGTGTCCGTGGGGACTGGGACTATGTGGCGGGCTGGGGAAGGGCAGGGAGGAAGTTCAGTGACTACTGGTGGTGGGGTGCTTTTTTTTTTTTTTTTTTTTTTTTTTTTTTGTCTGTGGATTTTTTCTGTACTTTCTTTGCATTATCTGAAAAGCTGCAACAGATAGATGGAGCTCTGAGCCTTTGTACCCTTGATGCTGGTGTACAGGGGCACTGTCACCAAGGAATGGCTCCAAGTCATGTTACTTGGACACGTGTCATGTTTCTTTCTTCACCTTCTTTTAAAAGACATAAAGGTGAAGAAAACCCTGATTTAAGTAGATATTAAAAAAAATAGTCATAAGTTACTGATATTTTTTAAAACCCTTTCATGAGTTAAGAAAAGTCAACTTACATTCTTTTCATTTTGTGCCATTGTTCTGACTGTTTGAAATCTTTCTCTTTTATAGGACTGAAACTAGGAAGGGAATAGTGCCTGTGATAAAATCCAAAGGTAAGGAACAAATGTTACGCTACTGAAAATCAATGACTTTCAAAGTGTAATTTGATTTGTAGGAAAACTCCAAGAATAACACTATCCCAACTGATTTTTTTTTTCCCTGTGAACAAACAGCCTTGCTTTGAAATTGGTGTTTGGGCCCTGCATGTTTGCATTCTCCTCTGCATTTAATTTTTCTCATTTAACCAACATAAGGACCACTGGTGTCCCCGGTCACTTCTCATGGAGCCTCCTGAGTGGGAAGCAGGGAGCAGTTTTCCTGGAGCTCAGCCTTGGGGGCTCTGCAGTCCCAAGGAGCACAGATTGTGTTTTAGAGCTGAGGCATCTGATCTGACTCCCTTGGGGAGTGTCAATTTTTGGAGCCTTTCAGTGTGTTCAGCCTCATCCCAGGTGTTGGGCACTGGAAGCCTGATGTTCCTGGCCATGCACAGAGCTGTGGTCCAGGGGCTGGGGATAAGGGTGAGGGCTGCTGCAGTTGTAGATACGATGTTTGTGTGGCTTGTGCCATCAA
The DNA here is from genome assembly GCA_038090715.1 of Florisuga fusca. Classification (NCBI taxonomy): domain Eukaryota; kingdom Metazoa; phylum Chordata; class Aves; order Apodiformes; family Trochilidae; genus Florisuga; species Florisuga fusca. The sequence continues at coordinate 657,882 of JAAWXA010000043.1, forward strand.
AAGTGAGCAGTGTAAGCGAAGCTGAAGTGTCTGTGTGAGGTACAGCTGCCTTTCCCTCCCTGCTCCTCAGCCTGCTGGGGCACTGCAGTGCCCCTGGAGAAAGAGCAGTCCCTGCCCCTGCTCAGGAGGAGGCTCAGCTCTGTCCCTGGCTGCCCCACGGGCTGTGCGCTTCCCTTCCGTGGGTCAAATGAGGAATTTCTCAGGCTCCCCAGATTTCAATGGGGTTCTGTTTATTTCTGTGAAATTAAAAGCTCCCAGAGCTGTTCGTTAAAGCCCTGTGGTTCTTTGAAGTCAGTCCTGCCTGCATTTGATCCTGTCACAAAGTGGCATTTTTTTGTTTGTGACGTCATTGCCATGTGCATGCCAACTCCGTGACGTCATGCTCTGCTTGTGACTTCACTGCAGGGTCAAGTAGAGAGGGAGGAAGCAGAACATAATAGACAAAGCTGTCATTCAGGCAGCAGCTGGGCAAGTAAATTGCTTGGAGTGGAAATGTTCTCCCCAGCTACCTTGAGGAACAATGAAGTGGGAGCTCTGAATGAGCCCGCTGTGTGGCCACCCAGCCCAGGGTGGGACACTGCACCGCTGCCACCCGCTGCCAAGTCCTGGGGCAGGGGCAGAGGCAGAACAGGCAGGGGAAAGGTTTTGTAACCATTTCTTTTTTCTTCTCCCCCCTCAGCTTTCTGGGGTGAGTCTGATGACAGCAGCTCTGAGATTGAGGCTGCTCTGCGCCCGCAAACTCACAGCACAGGAGCAGACGAATTTGATGACTTCTATGATTAAAAAGAAATAAACAGTACCATCTTTTCTGTACTGAGAGTGATGATGATCTCTAAAGTGCAGCTCATCACTTTAGAGTCAAATAAAATTGTAATATAAAATACTGCTCTATGCACAGCCTCTTTGTATGTGTGCTTTCTCCTACCTGCCAAGTGTTTTCTGATGTCAGTCCTGCCCCAGGAGACTGAGCCTGCCTGTGAGGCATTTGGGGGAATTCTGATTTTTTTTATTTAATTTGGGGGGAATGAATTCATTTGGAGTGAATGGACCTGGAAAGGTCCATTTGCTCAGAGGTGCTTTTGGGGTGAGCACAGAGCTTGGCGTGGGTTCGGAAAGCCAGTGAGCATTCTGGGTATGCATCCATCTGCACAGGGCTGGCATGTTTGGTCTTCATCTTCTGCAACAGATCAAGAAGAAATGCACAAACCCTGCATTTCTAATTCAGCACATTTTGGAACAGAGGAACATTTACATGCAGTGAGCCCCAGTGCTCTCCTGCTTTTCCTCTTTTTGTGAAATCCACAGCAGCGCTGCTGTGCGGACATCACAGTAATTGGATGACTCTGGGAGCTTCATGCATTTTTAATTTTCTTCTTTTAATTCCTTTTATCTAAAATTAAGTTCATTAAACATGAGATTTCTCTTTCGAAGGGAGAAACCAGGGGACATATTAAAAAAAAAAAAAAAAATCTGTTCATAATTATGATAAAGTTCAAAAGCGGAAAACAGCACCCCAATTAAACTCCCCTGCAAAGCAGTGCTGCCTCCTTGAATACAGGCACCAGTCTATGGGCCCAGTGCATCAAGAACAGTTTTAAAATGGTAACAATATTCATTTTAATAAAAAGAGAGTGTAGTCTGAGATGAGCTCAAGAAGATGAAATCAAGGCCCACAGAAAGCCTGAAAATGAGACAAAACCCTCAGTACAGATGCCTGGGGCCCTGCCTACTCCTGGGGTTTGCAGCTGCAACTGATGGGTGTTCCCGGAACTGGAGAGCCAGGGTTGGGCCAGCCCCAGTCAGACTTGGTATCAAAGCCTCAGGGGAGGAGCTGCAGGACTGTCTTGCAGACTGTGACATTTGAAAATAATTCTGCAGTGCAATGGCAGAAGGGCTCTCGCCCTTCGTGCTGCTGCTCCTGGGGTACCACCAGGCAGGTTTAGGGCTTCTCAGCAGCCTTCTCCTAGGAGTACCATTGCTCTGTGTGTACTGCAGGCTCAGGCTTGTCCAGGAGACCTGCACTGGAACCAACAGCTGGAGCCACCACTCGGGGCTGGTGCCTGGGCCCTTGCTCCTTGCTGCTTTTTTTCTGACCACCCCTAAGCAGCAGCAGCAGCAGCTCATCCCCGATGCTCCTGGCCATCTGCTAAATGTCACAGAGGGGCTCCTGCTGCGTGACTTCTCAGAGAACATCAGCCCCAGGCTCATCTGGAAGAAGTCTCCCCAGCAGCCTGCACTGCTGAGTTACAGCGCTTCAAACCCACGGAGCCTTTGTGGTTTTTAAGCTCTTCCTGAGCAATTCCAGGTTCTTGATGTCAGCCCTCTCTATCTCCGTGTGTGACACCAGGCACCCATCACCAGCCTTTGGTGCTTCCCATTCCCTGAGTCCAGCTCAGCCGCAGCGACGCAGCTGGTGACAGGTGACAGATGGCTCTGGGAGCTCCTCTGAAGGCAATCTCTCTCTCTCCCTCTCTCTCTGGGTGTCAGTGCGATAGCCGAGTTCCTCCAGAGCATTCCTTATTGTACTCTTATTGTGCAGGGGCTCATTAGACGCCAAACATTCTGCCAGTCAGCTTTCCCCTGCTCCTTCACAGCTGTCAGGCTGGCAGCCCAGAGACGATGACAGATGATGGTGATGGACAGGGGGACTGTAATCAATACAGCCTGAGCAGATTTCAATCAGCACGCCACTCATCTAGGGAAAACCAAGTGTCTCCCGGTATTCTCCTCTTTTTTCACTCTGCTGGTGCACACCTGGCATAAGAGCAGCAGCCCTGATGCAGGCTGACTTCTCGAGGAAATGTTTGTTGCAGTATTAATTTTTTCAGCCCTTGTTTTACACACATAATTGTAAGATAAGACGATCATACTGCATTTGCATTTGCTTGTGCCACTGTCTTCTGTTTTCTTTATTACCAGAAAAACAACTGATTGCCCATCAATACAAACAGAATGTTACCACTAAGCCGTTTCACGTTAAACTGAATTCCAGAAGCACTACAATAGGAAACTTCAATCAGGGTACCTTCTGTAAGGAACAGATAAAGGACAATCTTGAGCTGATACCACAGATGTGGTGCCAACACAAAGTTGCTGGGGAAATTTATTCAAGTCACAGACTTTATTACGAGGAGTGACAAGAGAAAGTGGTTTAAAAATAGCTAAGTGAGGCTAAGAATAATGAGAAATACAATATTGGGTTAATTTGTTCGACAGCAAATTAGCAAGGTAGCAAGGTTCCTCTCCCCTCCCCAAACTGGCGGTGTTGACTCAATAAGCACTGCTGAGATTCTGTTATTTTTGTTAATGATTTCCAGGCTGCTTTCCCCTGTCCTCGCCCCCGCCGCTGCCCTCCTAATGAAGCTGGTGTGTAGTGACAGGACACAGCAGAGCACAAAATCCTCCCGGTGTTAATCCCCTTTAATACATGAAGGTTTCATTCCTTTCCAACACCATCGAACAGCAAACTTAATCGTATTTGCTTATGCGCCGGGCAAATCGTGGGACGGGGCTGCTTTCAGCTGCCTCTTGTGTCTGTCAGAGGGCACCAACCTGTCACCGCCTGCACCCCTGCAGCTTCCCGGGTGCTCCCACCCCCGCCAGAGCCCCGCACCGCTCCCAGCTCCTGCCGGCACCTCCCCGGGAACGGCCCTTCCAGAGCCCGCACCACGGGACGGCAACCCTGCCCTGACTCACTTTTATCACTCCACAGAACCAGGAAACCATCCCCCGTTGGCAACCTACATTTATTTTTCTTTATTTTGTTGTTGTTGTTGTTGCGGGCAAGTAGTTCTCAGACCGGGCCCTGAGGACAAGGCGGCCATGCGCTGCTGCCTCAGGCGCCCGCCTGCTCTCAGGGTTTTCCTTCCTGCTTCCCCCGGCACCTGTGTACCTGAGGGGCGTCCCCAGCACACCCCGGGGCGCGGTGAGGCTGCGGGTCCCCGAGGGCAGTGCGGGGACAGCTCTGCCTCGCCCCTCCCGCCGCCATAGCGCTGCAGCCCCGCGCCTGNAGCGGCCCTGCTGCCCTCCCGGTGCTGCTCGGCGCCTGCGCTCGGTGCCGTGCCCGTCTCTAAGATGTCGGCGCGGAGCCGCCGCGCTCCCCCAGGCTGCCCCGCGCTGCTCCCTGCCCCCGGAAGCGCTGCTGCTGCCACCACCTCGCCCGGGGCCGAGAGACGCGGCCCGGACACCCGGCGCACCCCGGCCCGCCATGGGAGTCCCGGCATTCTTCCGCTGGCTCAGCCGCAAGTACCCCTCCATCATCGTCAACTGCGTGGAGGAGAAGGTGAGGCGGGCCGGGCCGAGCCCGCTGTGCCCTTCACGGGCTCTTCATGGGCCCTTCATGGGCCTCCCGTACCGGGGCGGCACGGGGCCTGTGATGGCCGCCCCCGGGCTGAGGGGTCGGGGCAGTGAGGGTCTCGTTACCGCCGGGAACCATCCCCTGCCCGCCCGCTGCCGCCTCCCCGGCTGCCTCTGCACCGGGCTTGGGGGCCCTTTGGGGAGCGGGGTTTGGGCTGGGTTTGTTTTGTTTTGGTTTTTTTGATTGGATGTTTTTAATCGTGAGTGACAGCGGCCGGAATTGAGGAAAAGTTATTGAGGAAAAAATTGATTTTCCCTGGCGTGTGAGAGGGGCTGGGGAGATTGGGAGGAAGGGGCTCTTGGGGCAGGGATGGGACCTTTGGGGCAGGGATGGGGCTCTTGGGGCAGGAGAGTGCAGGATTTTGGGGCAGGGAAGGGGATTTCTCCCACAGTTTCCCAGTCTTCAGTCAGCTCACTGAAACTCGAGCCCTTCCCGAATTGGTGGCTTCTGCCTTTGTGTTGCTTCAGGCCAAAAGAGCAGTTTTTTGGCAACATTTGTGATGGGAAGGGGGTAGTGGCGATACTTTTTGCCGTTTCTTATTCTGTTTCTGTGTTCTTCAGAGACCCTGCTTTTCAACAATTTTTTTTTTTTTTTTTTTTTGGGTGTGTGATAAGTTACAAGCTGGAGCAAGCTTTAGGACTTGTTGAAAGCAAAAGCAAAGCTGCCTGTCCTGAGCAGAGTGAGGAGGTGCAGGTGTAAGTGTGGGAGTTCCGTGGGGTCTGAGCCCCCCTGACTGCTCCTGGGGCTCAGGGGTCGGTGCCAGCAGCAGCACGGGGCAGGGAGGTGTTGGAGAAGGAACCAGGCTGCTCTTGGCAGCTGCACAGTTTTATGTCAGATTAAAATGATACCTGTGTGTGCACACTTCCCTTGGGTTCTCATAGCATTTGAGTACTTCTCAGTTGTATCATTTTGGGGGGTGATTAGTTATTTTAGTCAGTCTTACCCTTCAGGTATTAGTCTTTCAACAGCTTCTTACTTTACTCTGCTTTATCTTCTTCTTGTCCATCCACCAACACAGGATGTCCCGCTTCCACCTGAGGCTTCAAACAAGTCTGTAGTTATACTCTTTAACCTTGAGCAGATTCAGATTTTTTTTTTTTTTTTTTGTCTCTTTACATCTGCCCAAGCAGAGAGCTGTTTTTTTTCAAAGACATCCTCTAAAATCTGTCTCTTCATAGCAAAAGATGCTTTTTGGTGAAGATGTAGTCCCAGCCTAGCTGCTGGACTCCACAGGTGGTCTGATCAACCTGTGACTTGTGGTAAATGTGATTTGTTGGTTGGTTGAAGCTGGCTGGTCACTGCCTTCAGCTGATGGTTGTGATTATCCTTTCCCTCACATCAGCCTGGAGGTCTCTGTTCTTACCTGGGGAAGAAACACAGATGCTGGGAAGTAACACAGCTGAAATAATTGCACTGTGAAGGAGATAGAAAGGTGCAGGCAAGGCAGAGATGATAAGGAGAATGACAGAGTAAAGTGATTGAGTTATATTATTGTTTATTATGTATTGACACTGGGGTTTTTTTGGCTGCTTTCCTTCAGCCAGACTTGAGTCTGTGGGAGCAGCAGGGAGATGACTTTTAGCATTCAGTTCTGGTTACAGGCAGGGGGTTCTGGCCTTTCAAATCCAGGTCGTGAAACAAAGTCACAGATTTGGATTAGTCGAATGTTGCACAGTTAAAACTGAGTTCTGCTTTCAGTCCTGCTGTGGTTTCAGTCGTCCTCTCTCAGGGTGGGAGAAGTGTGAACTTTATTCTACGTGTAGCTCAGAAGTGAATATTTACACTCAGTAGCAGCACAGAGCCCGTGGGTGAGGTTTAGTTGTGTTGAAGCAGTGCTCTTCTGATCTAAAGGGTGCAAATAGAGTTTTGACAATAGGAAGTAGATGCTTTTACAGTTTTGTCTTCATTGTATATGGGTGTTTTACATTTTTGTCTTGTGAACTTGTCAGCTGTTTCTGGATAATGCTTTCAGATCAGACAGTCTCAACTTAAGCACCAAATACATCTATGATCTGTAACAAGTACAGTTTTCTGTAAAAGCATAGGACTTGCCTTTTTAATCACTTTTGTAAACATTCAGAGTAATCTTTAGTGACTCTAGGTATAATACTCATAGTCCTGATTTTACAGAGTCTGTGATTGTATATACTGTTTTTTTAGTAATTGTATGACATAAAATAACTGAAGTATCACATCTTCATGCCCTCATCTAAGTTTCTTTGTGCCAACTTCAGAGCACATTGCAATTACAGTGGGGACAGCACATAGAAAAACCACACTCATTACAATTTTTTATATTCAGATCTGCTCATGAATTTGAGAGTGGATGAGGACAGCAATCAGAAGCTGTAGTTTGTCTTATTGTAGATGAATTTAAACTTCTCTCACGATGTAATCAGCTCTGTGTGTATTTTAGGATTGCTTATAAATCTCTCTAATCAGAAATTTTGTATCTCCTGCTAGCTTGTCGCTTTGAAATACTAAAAAGTTGATCCTTGTTCTCTTACCTTGCTAGATTATTTCTTTTTCTCAAATCTGATTAATCTTCTTCTTAAGCTGAGCAGGAAGAGTAAGAGGAAGATTTTGAAACTAATATAAAATCCAGGAGAGAATATTCTTAATCAAATTCATATGAATTAATAAAGCTGCGACTAAAGTATCATATTTGAAGATCTATTTTCAATGGTTTCAAAAGAGGCTGTAGATTAAAAGTGAACAGTTTAGTTATATCACAAGAGATATCACTCCCAGATACTTAAACCTTTTACAAGGCTGTTACATTAAAAATCTGATAGGTTTGTGAGGATGTAGTGGTAAAGTTGCTGACATAGCATATGCAGATGAACACTGAATGGGTTTCGAAGCCATCTAAAAAGATCATACTTATTTTGCTTTACCTTCAAGACTGGAAATAAGATCTGTGATGGGAGACAATTGTATTTTCCATATCACATGGTTGTAAGCCTTTGATATCTTCTGAGTCAGAGTTCACTCTGGCAAGAGGTTTGATGAGAGATCAAGTAGAACACAAAGCAAGCTTCTCCTCCCCTTATCTGATGTGAACCAGAATGAATACTCATCTGTTAAAAATACTCATCTGTTAAAGCTGTAGCTCTTGGTTGCCCAGAGTAGCCTCCTTAGGACTGCAGGACAGGGCTTGCATCTGACAGTTGTTTCTGCTACAGCAGTGTGATTGTGTGTTTGTGTCTTCCAGAAAGTTCAGGAAAGGAAGCAAACAGTGGTCAAGGCTTCATCTGTCAGGGTTTTACTGGGTTGGATGAATTGTGTAAGGAAGATGTGAATTAGCAGAAACTTCACCTGTTTTAAAGTGACACCGAGGGATTTAGTGTTTAGTTATTTAAAAATTATGTCAGAAAATCACCATGAAGGAATTCCATACACCTACCTCTGTGAAAAACTTAATTCCTGAATAAAGACTTATTTTGCTTTAGAGCTTTTCATTTTTGCCTTGTAAGAGTGGGATAAGTTCCTCTAGTTCTGCTGCTGCTCTGGTGAGAAGGCTAGGAAAGTTGATGGTACAGTCTGATAGAGTTTGATAGTTTGAGCTCTGTGTTAGAGATGAGGGAAACTCACTTAATGGGTACTGGACAGCAAGTTTGCAAATAGAATTTCAGAGGGACCACTTGGTGCTGGTCCATCATCTGCCAGTACGTTCTGTGTGAAAGAGAGAATCAGCAGTGTCACCTTTTTCCCTCCTGTCCCATGCAATCCTGTGACTGTTTCACCTAACATCATGACATTAGGGGGGTTGATTTCTCTCTATGCCAGGCTGATTGAGAGTGTGCTTCATTCCAACTCTGTGGTATTTTACAACCTTTTCCAGGCATAAAATTTTGGAAATCATTGCATAGATCATTCCATCATTCAGGAAATCATTCTTGATCAGCTCATGTTTCCTCCATCACTGATGCTGTGGGTGTTTAGTTCAGTGGTTTCTATGTTTGGCTTTGAAGGGGAGAGTGCTGAGTTGCTCACAGTCACTGGGAGTGTTGCTGGTGTCAGAGTAGTACAGGAATATAAATGGCTGTAGGTGTTTTAGGGAGAGTGTAAGCTGGCATTGAGTTCACCATCTGCACTGTGGCCTGAGCTCCCTGTGCATTAGGCAGCAGGCTGGCAGTAGGGGAAGCACTGACACAGGAGTGAGGCATTAGAGCTGAAAGTTGACTTATTTTGGTAGCCATGATGAAAAGTAAGACATACATGCCCAAAGGGTGGATGTGCTGGGTGGGACTCAAAAGGATCTCTCTTTGTATAGAGGAGTCTGGGAAAAGTCATCCTCCTAGTTGAGCTCAGCATCCCTTGCCCACCAGGATGTGCTGGTGTACTTTAGGGAGCTGCTTGTGTCCTCATCTGGGCTCCAGGATCTCCTCAGCCATAGGTGGAGCACATTCACTGCCCTGCCAGCCCAGCTGGGTGTGGGGCCTCAGTGCTGGGTTCCTGGGAGAAAAGGCAGAGCTGTGGGTTTGTTTGGATGTGTCCATGTGGGCAACCACAAGTTCAAAGTGGTAAGATTTTGATCCTTTTAGGTTGTTATGTTAAGCTGTAGCATCACATTCTAAACTTTGAGGTCCCTCTGCTAAACCTTAAGGCAGGCAGTGTGGTCCTGGCAGTAGGAGTTCCCTTCTTCAGTCATGTGGGGTATGGAAACTGATTGTTTTTAATAGGTTGAGATTGACAGAAATGAACCAACTCTGCTGTAACTCATCATCAAATCTTCTTCTTGTGCTAGTTCATAAATGTCTTTAAAAAAAAAAAAAAAAAAAAAAGTGCTATTTTAATGGTGTAAGTATGCATCTCCAGGTAATTGTGCAGTTAGCTTGTCTTTGTTCCAGACTTGTATGATTCTGTATGCTAGTGCCTCTGTTGGTTATCAGGGACACTTTGCTAATCAAGTACTGAAATACTTGTTTTGGTACATTCACAGGCCAAAGAGTGCAATGGTGTCAAGGCTCCAATTGATACAAGCAAACCAAACCCTAATGAGGTGGAGTTTGATAACCTCTATTTGGATATGAATGGTATAATTCACCCTTGTACACACCCAGAAGACAAGTAAGGCAGTTTTTTGACTCTTTACAAATCGGGTTTATCAGTAGTATTTCAGATGTTACATTGGATGCTCTGTGTTTTAGGCCTGCACCCAAAAATGAAGATGAGATGATGGTTGCGATTTTTGAGTATATTGACAGGATCTTCAACATTGTCAGACCAAGGAGACTTCTTTACATGGCTATAGATGGAGTAGTAAGTACTGATGGATTTCATTCCTGTTTGTACAATCAGGGCATGTGCCATCTCTTCTCGTAAGAGCCAGTGGGAAATAGTTTTCTACAATGAAAAACTAAAATCTAAATCTGTAAAATAAACTGTTAATTTCATGTTGGTGAGGGTAATTAATTTGTTTTGTTGTCCACGGGGGTATATGAGCTGGCTAATGTAGCTTGCTGCAGTCTGAACTTAGCTTCTGAAAAGCAGGAAACTTCCATAAGATAGTTAACTCTCAGAAACTGCTTCTGTTCCTCTGTTCTGTGGCTTTAGTAATAATTTATGCCACAGACTGGCAAAGACCAGAGAACTGCTTAAGCAAATGCACTTAAAATGGGCAGTGACTGAGCTGTGCTGCAGAGTATTTCACAGGCTGTGCACACTTTCACTTTCAAAAAACCTGTGGGTACAATTGTAGGAGGTTCCTGGTGGAGAAAGGGTGTGTAACAGTTCATGCTTCTCAGGGATGTCTCACTGCCAGTTTCACATTTTGCAAGGGAAACCTTGAATCTTTGAGCCCTGTGGGTTTGTGAGGTGGGGGTAGATGCTGCTGACTGACCTCGTGGAGGGGCTTCAGAGACCTCTTCAAAACATGTCCAGCTCCCTGTGCTGCCACGTGAGAGCCAGTGGTGAGGGGAGGGAGAAGAGAAATCCCTGTTTCAGTTCCTGTTTACACTGATGTCTTGGTAAATGGCTGTATAATCCCAGAGTGGCCAAATTCACAAGGCTTGTGCAGAAAGGGAACAACTGTCCAGGTGCAGTACCTGAACCATGGGTTATCTTTCCTTTTTTAGGCTCCACGTGCAAAAATGAATCAACAGCGATCCAGGAGATTCAGAGCATCAAAGGAAGGCATGGAAGCTGCTGAAGAGAAGCAAAAAATAAGACAAGAAATTCTGGCAAAAGGTAGAACTGGGGCTGTATCTGAGGTCACCTTGTTTGTTTGGAGTGCTTCAGCAGGGATTAGGAAAGGTGCATCTTGCTCAGTGGGAACTGATCTGTGCAGGACTGGGAGAAGGGGATAGGAAGCCTACAGAAGGATGGATCTGTAATTTCTCAAGTTTAGAACTAAGAAAAAACAAAATGTCACTTTTTTCTCTTCTGTCTCTTGCCTGAAATGGATTTGTGTTGAGTACTCTTAATTCTTTCAGAAGAAAATTGAGCAGAAGAGCATGAACAAATGCAGTAGTGGGAAACAAACCAAAACTCTTCTGGAAGGCAGCAGAGATTGTCAGGCTTGATGGAAGAAGAGTTGAGGCTTAAAAGCAGGGGGCAAATGAAAGTAGCACTGCACAGGAATAATGGGCTGTGAGCAAGGGTAGTTACCTGATATGAGAAATTAAATTCAGTGAGGAAACAAAGTCAGTGTAACTTCCTAGGGGTGGCAGTGGCGTGCATGGAGTGGAAAGGGTGTGTGTAGCTGGAGCAGTTAACATGGGTGGCTGTGTAGGAGGGATGAGTGGTGGAGCCCAAGTGAGTGGGCATTGTGTGACCTGGTTAGAGATGAAAAAGGAAGGACCAAGACTTTTAACATTTCTTCCTGTAGCATTTCTAGACTACGAAGACCCTTTATGAAGCTCAGAGATGAGAGAAGTTGATGTAACCCTGTTTGTGAGCCCAAGTGAATAGATAGTGGAAACATAGGGGAGAATATGTAAGAAAATAATTATTTCCTAATGTTTTATCTCATTGAGCAAGCTTAGTTTCTTTGAGCTTTTTTTCACAGTCTTTTGACAGACTAGGTTGTGAAATCACTTTTCTGAAGTAACAATGTTTGTAAACATACTAACAGCTTATTTTGAGATGAAGGTAATGGTAAGAGATGATTTACTTTTGTTATGTTTGTGGTTTGTTTTTTTTAAACAAACTAATTTTTGATAAGTGTTAATTGTTATCAGGGGAGCCACCTGGGGTTTTGTCATGCAAAATGTTTTTAATGTTCCATATTGATTTACTTCTGTTAAATGTTTTTATTGCTCTAGGTGGCATTCTTCCTCCAGAAGAAGTGAAAGAGAGATTTGACAGCAACTGTATTACCCCGGTAAGTCATCTTCCACTTTAACCAGCAATTGCCAGTGCCTGAATGAAGGTTTAATTTATTTTCTTCCATCACTTTTTAGGGAACTGAGTTTATGGACAATCTTGCTAAATGTCTCCGCTATTACATTGCTGACCGCTTGAACAGTGACCCAGGGTGGAAAAATTTGACAGTAAGTTGCACAGTGTCATACTTAGGGAAAATTAAGGTGGTCTATTAGGCTGGGCTGGGGTATGATAGAAGAGTATAAATTTACCAGATTTGTCTCATCTTCTGGCACTGTGCTGTTATTAATAACAGAACAACTTGCACGTTCTGCTGGGGCTGCAGGGACACATTTCATCCTAATAACACAGTCCATCAGCACCATTTGTTTTGATTTCATTTGAGAGCAATGAAAAGATTTGATAGAAGCCACAGTCTGATGCAATAGGAGACAGGGTTTTAGGAACACTTTTTCTTCTTCTGGGGTGGGGGAAAGGAGTCAAGATACATTGCATATGTATTCTTTTCTCCCTTTCTTTTTTTTTTCTCATTTGCTACCTCCAGGTCGGCTGTGTTTTCTCTGTTACTCTAATGAGGGATGACAACAGATGACAGGCAACAAAAATAACATTTACACTCTTTCTTGTCTTTCTGTACTTGGAAATTCTCTCCTGTTCCTCAGCCACTCCTCCCCCACTGAGTGTTGTTTCTGACAGCCCTGTGTTTGCTCTGTGCAGTAGGGCAGAGCAGGCAGTCTTCTCAGATGCAGCTGTCTGTTTTATTTTCCATAAGTTGGCTGTTAAAGTGGTCTAATTAGAGGGCAGTTGACTCTGCATAATTCCCTCCACCAGACAGGAGTTTCATAGACACTAATGCTCATCTGGACATCAGTGTAAGGAAGTGTGTAATGTGATAATGTATCAGTGTATCCATGAGTTTAGAACATCTGAAGGGAAGCTGGGCATCTGTTGGCTTTATTTGTGAGTTCTCTAGTGTGTATTTTGATTTGTTAGGAAACTTCAAATATGTTGGTTAATGACATGATTTCAGTGGTATTTGAATCAGTGTCAGCCTCATCCTGGATCAGCAGAGAGGAATGAAGATGTGTTCATTGGTTCCAAACTCTTAAGTAGTTTCATTTTGAATCATAATATTTTAGATAAAGCTACAAATTAGAATTTCTAGTACTTTTAAGTCAGACTGAGGATGTGAACTATGCAAGTTGTTGGTTTTTATCATGGTGGCATAAATTGTTTACATAATTTAAATGTTTTGCAGGTTATTTTGTCTGATGCTAGTGCTCCTGGGGAAGGTGAACATAAAATCATGGATTACATTAGAAGACAAAGAGGTAAAATTCAAGTAAATTTGAATGGGTTTTTTTAGTTAAGGTATGGTCAGCAGTAATCTATTTTACATAACTTTGGTTCACTAAATGTAATTTTCTTTTATGTAGCTCAACCAAACCATGACCCAAACACTCATCATTGTCTCTGTGGGGCTGATGGTGAGTTCTCTTTGGCTAACAATACTCTTAATAAGCTGTTTTGTCTCTTAAGAGCTGTTTTGTGATGGAGTTGGGCTGTAGCTTTTAGGCTTTGGCTTGTGTTTGTGTAAATGATCTGCTGTAATTGTTGTTTTCTGAAAGCTCTGTGTAAGATGGAGAGATGTAGCACTGCCTGTTGCTGAAGGGCTGACTCACTTGGTTGTACTGCTGGGATAGGCTGGGGTGGGAGCACAGCCATGTGTTCACACTCACTGGAGGTAGAACAGACATGGCTTTTAAATTGTTACTAAAAAAACAACAAAACGACTTACTAATGTTTATCTTTCATCATATTTCATTCTTCTCTTCTGATTGGTAGCTGATCTGATTATGCTTGGGTTAGCCACGCATGAGCCAAACTTCACTATAATTAGGGAAGAGTTTAAACCAAATAAACCCAAGCCATGTAGTCTTTGTAACCAGATGGGCCATGAGGTTAAGGATTGCCAAGGTTTGCCCAGAGAAAAACAAGGCAAGGTAAGAATTTTGCTATTTCTAGAAATTCTTTCTCTCTATGAGCTAATTCATGCTTTAATGAGATCCTTAAATTGTTCTTGCTGTTGGTTTTGGCTGAAACATAATGCAAATTGTATTATTGGAATTGCCCATCTTTCCTTTTCTATTAATAAGTAAAAACTGTACATTGTAGCACAAAATTATGATGCCAAACCTAATATCCTCACTTGTGGTGTTCTGTTTGTTTCTCACTGACAAGAGAAAATTACCAGTAACTTAAGACATTCTTGGCATAAGGACTTGTGAAACTGCTGGGGTACCTCTTGCCTGCTCCCAAAGTAAACCTTTAAATTTGAGCTGCAGGAACCTTCAGGTGAGCCTGGATGTAAAGCAGCTCTTCCTGTTATTTTTTCAGCATGATCAGTTTGCAGACAGTCTTCCCATGGCTGAACAAGAATTTATCTTCATCCGATTGTGTGTTCTGCGAGAGGTAGGCTCAAGCAGTTACTCTGCCTGCTTTATGTAAGTAGTGTTTTTAAACTCTGCACGTGGTGTTTTCTAAAGTTCTTTTTCTTTTGTGTGTGTTGCAGTATTTGGAAAGAGAACTCACTATGGCCAGTTTGCCTTTCACCTTTGATTTTGAAAGAAGTGTCGATGACTGGGTCTTCATGTGTTTCTTTGTGGGAAATGACTTTCTTCCTCATCTGCCATCTCTGGAGATCAGGTAGATGAGGAGATAGATTTTCTTTTCCTGCAAATGTACCTACTGTGGTTTGAAATGGTAATCTCATGCTTGCATTTGTTTGTTTTCAGGGAAGGAGCAATTGATCGCTTGGTTAACATTTACAAAAACGTGGTGCACAAAACTGGGGTAAATTTTTTTGCTTTCTCTTTAAGAATATCTAGGTGTTTGCTACAAAACGAGGCTTGTTTTTCAACTATACTTTTTTCAAATTTGCAGGGGTACCTCACAGAAAGTGGTTTTGTCAACCTGCAGCGGGTCCAGATGATCATGTTAGCTGTTGGAGAAGTTGAAGACAGTATTTTCAAAAAGAGAAAAGATGATGATGTAATTTTTTTGTGGTACTCTTGGAGTCTGGTTTTAGTCACATGCATTACTTCTTACTGTGGTGCTCCTTTAACTGAATGAAAACCAAGCTCTGTATTTCAGTACTGACCAGGAAAACTGAGGAAGAAATTGTAATAAGAATTTTGTAACTCACTGCAACCTGTGGAGGTGCAAGCCATGAGCAGGGATGAAATACTAAATTTGAATTCCAAGTGCATTCATGCCTGGCAAATGGCTTCCTGTCATTTGAAATGTGTCCATAAATGGTTGTTCTCTCAGTCTGTCTCTGCAGTTTGTGCAGCTTATTGCAGAAATATTTCATATTATTTGTTAAGTACAGGGGATAAAATGCCTTGTGAATGGGAGAGCAGAATTGCATTTACTTTCCAGTTAAAAAAATCCTGTGACAGTGCTATCAAAATGCTTTGTTTATAAATTCCCCAGTCTGCAGCTCTCAAATTGAAAATGGCAATTTGATGTTCAAGTTTGCAGTTTCCATGGCCCAAGGTTAAGAAATATCTTCCCTTGAGCCTCTTTTTTTCCTGTTTCTAGGGTTTCATGGTCTTTTTTTGTAGCTGTTGCAGTGCAGGCATGGAACTTGTGTCTTTTGACACTGCTGTCACATTGAAGTGAGGCCATAGCTTGACTCAGTAGATGGTATAAGCCATTACTGAAATTTGTGGGGCTTTGAATACACAGCTGATTTTTTCCCCAGAGTTTTTCAGGGTAGGGTAGAAAATTGTATCCTTTTTCCTTTGGATTTAGAGACACAAGAATTGACTTATGTCTTATTGAGAACATTATGTAAAAACCTTATGACCTTCTGGTCACTAGAAGATCATAATGAAAATTTTTTTCCAAGAAATCTGTATGCTTGGCTGACTATTTCTCTTTATTCTCTACCTAGGATAACTTTAAAAGGCGACAAAAAGAAAAAAGAAAAAGAATGAAGGTAAATTAATTTCTTTCACAATGCAAAAACTGGCAAGAATTGGACTGTATGCTATAGCTTTCAGCAGGTGTGTTGGTAGAAACTGCAGCTGTAGTTGTGGGGTTTCCTGGCCTGTGTGTAAACCATTGTAAAGGCTTTTTTAGACCAGGGCTTTGAAAGGAGGAGCTGCATATTAAAGGTTTCTTGGAAGGAAGAGTGTTGAATGCATTGGATGATAGCTGTATGTTGTGTTACTTCAAGTCAACACAAATCTGCTCTTTCATGATTATTTAGTGATGCTTCAGCTTGGTGATTGGGCAGGAATTGCTTTTCCATGCACAGTCTTAGCAACTGTTTTGCTGAGGGCAGTGGATTTTAGCAGAAGAGTTGAGGTGTAAATCCATATACCAGGCTGCCTTAAATGGATTTCCTTATTAGGATTCATTGACAAAGATCTCCCAAATGTAAAAGGGAAGTGTTAGCTGTTGTTGGAATGTGTTTACCCTTTCTGTTCTTTAAAATTGTTACTGTAGTGGTGGTGAGTTGTCTTCTATTCACAAAATGTTTTGCTATTTTAAAAGTGAGCTCTTGTGTTTTCATTTCAACATACCTTTGGTCTTGGTTAGGACATGCAGGTGAGTATAGCTTCCAAAATGTCAGTCTAAGCAGTCTGTAGATCTTGTGTTTATTTATTAAATTATGTACATTCTGACTGTTCCTATTAGAGTGGAATGGGTTATTCACTTTGCTTACAAAGAATGCCTTCTTCCCAGGAAGTAAAGTGAAGGCTCAGTTGCCCCCAGACTGCCCTTCAGTCCACATAGAAAGAATATGGGCACAAAATGCAGGGTTTGTTTGCTTTTGGGTTTGTTTCTTTTTTAAAAATAGCTTAATAAATTATAGGAATAGAAGAGTCTCACTTGTAAGTGTTGGGTCTGGTTAAGGCTGTTAAACATAACTAATTTAAGCTGAACTGGGTAAGTGAATTATGCTTGGTTTATATAATGTGATCTGAAAATTGTGAGACCAGTGTCACTTCTGAGAAGATTGCACAACTTTTTCAGTGTACTTGTATATATTTATCTTTCAGAGGGATCACCCTTCTTTTATTCCTGGTGGGCAGTTTTCCCCTCAAGCTCTGGGAAATAGAGCTAGTCCTCAGGCAATCAGCAACCCCAGGCAAGCTGCCTTTGAGATGAGAATGCACGACAGACAGAATTCTGTAAGTAGCTGTCCAAAGGTATTTACCCATACAAGGGGAAATAATCTCATCCTGTGATATTCTGGACATCTTCTTCTCTACCCCGTCAAGCTGCTGTGAAATGCAAATTTTTCAAGGAAGTGGCTTTTAATAACCAATTTTTGCAAGGCTGCTTAAATAAGAGTGTTTTGTGTTTTAATGTTTGGTGTGGTACTGCTTGTTACATAGTTCTGGGAGGGCAGGTGTGAGGTGAATGCATCCCAGTCAGATAGGGTGGCTTTTCTCCCCAAACTTGTTTGGCACTGGAGTCAAACCTCCTCTGAGTACAGGTCTGGTAACTTCCTCAGAAGGTGTGTGAGACACAAACTGAGTACCTGAGCTGGAGGTCTTTTAATACTATTTTAAAGGATTGTGTAATTTTGCTTTGAGTTTCTGGGGAACTAAAAATAATGCATGTGATTATCACAAAGCTGTTCATTTCTTGAATTCAGAATGCTAATAAATCCTTTCTCCCTCCCCTATTTATCTGTAATAATTCTGACCCTAGACAACTTCATCTCCAAATACCAGCTTCAACTCTGATGGCAGCCCATCCCTGGCAGGGGGAATTAAGCGAAAACCTGAAGACAGTGACAGTGAACCTGAGCCAGAGGATAATATCAGGTGAAGCCATTTTTTGTAGCACTTTGTTAGCAAATTGCTGAAATAGATGCAGTCTAATTAATGCCATTTAGCTTAGAGCAGCAGTGCCTTCAGATGCTTTTCTATGATCTTTTTATCCACCGGTAATTAATGTGGAGGGTTAGAATGTTCAGTGAATTCCAGTGAGATGTGTAAGCTATAGCTGTTAAATCTAAGTATCCAGATTAGTATGCGTGCAGGTTTCATTCTCCAAGCCTCTGCTCCCTGTGAGACTGAGCACTAGATGGGCAAGACATTCCCTCTGCAGCTGTGATGATGTGAGCTGAATGCTGCTCTTTGCAGTTGAATTTTTTAGCTATTTAACCCATAAAATTCAGGTACATTCACGAGTGACACAGTATTTATCTTGCCTATCACTTGGATTTGTAGCAGCCCCTGTTTTGTCTGTGTCTTGGATCTTGGAGAGGCTGATCGCTGTCCTTAGATGATTAGGGGATGGGAATTTTATGAGAATTAACTGACAGTTGAGTTAACAGGTGAGGGTGAAGGCCCTTAGAATTTTCTTTTTAAAAGTTCTGCCCTGGTAAATGCAACCAGAAGGTTTTTTGCTTTCAGTGGAGTCAAAAGACATATGGGAACAAAGGAAAATAAAAAGGGCTGCTTCATTGAGAAGTACTGATCACTGGTGTCCAGCACTGCTGTTGGGATGTATTTGTGACATCTAGCCCAGCAGCTCTTCTAATATCAACTATTCTGACTCTCACTTTTATTTTCTTTCCTGTTAGTGCACATCCAAATGGATTGATGTTTCAATTTTTTAATCAAGGAAGTGGAATTATTATTCAAAATCAGGATAAAATTTTATGTTCTTTCCACTGCTGTTTTATCAGAGATTCTAAAAGAAGTTTTAATAGTTTTATAGCAACTATTGTGAATAAGCCTTGGTGATTAACAAGTAGCAACAGTATTGGCAGGGTTGGTATATTGTCAAGCAAAAGGATATGCTGCCTTTTTCACAGTTATTTAAGCTCTTTTGTAGCTTGAAGTATTTATTCAGATCCTCTTCTGACTGGAAAATAATTTTGTGCTTCTCACTGTAAATAAAACCAACTGCATAAATGTCCTAGATACAAGGAAGTTGTTTGCAAAATTGTAGTTTGTATTTAGAATGACTCTCAAACTGTAACAGCATAGTTCTAGTCAGCTAGCAGATTGGGTTTTGTTATCTTATGGAGAATGTTTTTTAAATTTCTGCAAGTGTTGAGCTGCTGGGGAGCTCCTCAGGTCAGGTGCTCATAGTCTGAAGATGTTGTTGACTCTGTCTTTCAAGACTTCATCACAAGTAGATCTGTCCTTGCTAACTTGGCTTTCTTGAACTGTGACAACATCTCTTGGTTTCTCCACCTCCTTGTCAGTTTGTATTGTCTCTGAACCTGATCAGGTCACATTGTCAAAAGCATCTCTGTATTGGGCAATCAACTTGAAACAGAAGCAAGAGAAGATCCTTTTTGCAAAACCAGAAGGATATGCATTCTGTAAAAAAGGCATAAATTGATCTTTGCTCAGTCTTCAAGGCTTTATAAGCTACATTTACTGTTTTTGGAACTCTGACAAGTGTAAGTCTGAGCTGGCCTCATGGGTTACCAGTGTGCTTCAGATTCTGTATGTAATTTAAACTGGCCATGGCCTTTCTGGAAAGGGATCTTGCATGATAGTTTCTAGGTGTGATAGTCAATGCCAAGTTTTCAATTGCTGAGAATAAAATTATGGTTTTAGGGGTATTTTTGGGTTGGTTTTTTTTTAATCATTATTAAGGTATTATCTGATTAAGCCAGTTCCTGAATCAGTTCTCTTATTTTCTTTACCTTGCCTCTGTACCAGAATTCATGTAAACTTTGAGATACCTGTGTGTAAAATGCATGCACTGTGGTTAAATAATGGGCTTAAATTTAAAACATAAGCAAAGATACAAAAAGCAACAACAAAATAGACCCCAAAACAAATGAAAAAGCCCCCACCAAAACGACCCAGAAAGGTGGTGGAGGAGGCCACTTCTCAAACATGATATAAATGAACCACATGTTTAGTAGAGCCTAATTTTTCTGTCACTTTTTAGATGGCAGGATCTGAACTGAAGTGGAATTTCCCCCAGGATGACATGGTGTCTGTTAGGACTAACAACCGGGAGATTGGTCTCCATGTTCATAGCTCCTTGCCTGTGGCACAACTTATTTTTAACATTATACAGGAGAGCTGAGGGATATACAGATGCCTGACTGTCAAAGATGAGGAAGTGGATGTTTTCCCCTGCCCCACCCGAGGACAGACATGAGGGGGAGCTGTGTGAGGGACGGAGCAGTGGTGTCTGACACAGTGCTTTTGCCTCCAGTACCCACCTGGCATGAAAGATTGAAATCCCTGGGTAAAAGGGGACTTGGAGTCAGCACGTGAGCAATTCCTGAGGTGCAGATCTGCTGGAAATCATAGCTTGTCCAAACAGCAATGAAATATATAAATCAAGCTGCTGCTGCTTATTATTTGCTTACTTTTCTTTTGGAGTAACAGGGAAACTATATATAACTTCTCTGCTTGAGAGGGCATTAAGAATAGAGGGATGAACTTGATGTGAGAAGATACTGCAGTAATGGGAAGATTTTGACCTAGGGTAGGTTACACAAAATAAAGAATGGGAAGAGTTTGTACTTTTTCTGGTGGTTGGAAGAAACACAGAACAAAGATAAAATGGCATTTTTGTTAGTAGACTCCTGATAAGGAAGGTGAAATAGCAGACTGGGAACGATGCTGTTCTGAAAAGTCCTGACTTTTCAGGACTGTGTTTGACAATTTACACTGCTCCTAGCAAGTCCCTCGAAGGCATGTTTATCAGGATGGCAGCTTCAGAATTTCAGTTGGATTTCCTGTAATGTCACATTTTATTCTCTTGATGTTGAGTATGAGGTTTTGTGCTTTTTTTCAAACTGTATGAAAGTAAGAATCAAACTAGCAAGTGACTTTGGCTTCTATTCTAATGCAGATAGGTAAGTGTGCACATGTGAACATGGACTGACATCTTCTTGTGTTTGCTGTGCAGGTTATGGGAAACTGGTTGGAAGCAGCGTTACTACAAAAACAAATTTGATGTGGATGCATCTGATGAGAAATTCCGTCGTAAAGTTGTACAGTCCTACGTGGAAGGGCTTTGCTGGGTTCTCAGGTATTATTATCAGGTACTTAAGTTTTTTTTCTCTGAAACGTCAGTTTTCTTTTTTGTCTGCACACTGCTTTGTTGGGTTTTTTTTTTTCATGAAGTAATTATCCACCACTCATTTCTGAAAAGCACTGCTTTTTGTTTTAATCTATAAAATAAGTGAGTGCCCACTCTTTTTGACACTCAAGACGTGAATGCAGTTTTTGTTCCTCACATGGAGTAACAGCACTTGTTAGTTTGTTAAGGACTGGTTCATATTTTTCCTTTGCAACACATAGCCATGCATAGTGAAATTGCAGATGACTAAATGAGTGAACAAAGGACAAAGCCTGTGAAATGCCAGCAAGAATTTGAAAGGAACAGAGTTGTCAGTCTCCTTCTGCAGATTGTAATGATGTTCTCTGAAGTGTGTTGTGATTTAAGCAATCTGTATCTGACTTAAATCTTTTGATAATTGAGATGTCAGATTAGTTAGACATATTGGGGTTTGTTGCACTGATGGTTAATAACTGGCTTCGTGCCCTGAAGACAAATAAGTTATATTTTGTGTGTGACCTGGGAGCAGAATGTGCTGGAGCTGATGAGGTGGATCTGGCTCTGCAGGGCTGTGCCACAGTGATAAAACTGCATGTTTTTCATGAGTGGCTCACACCTGTCCAATGCAGAGAGCAAGAAGGGCAAACACCTGCAAAAAAATACAGTCTTGGAGACAGTTTATTTTAATGTGCACCTTCCCTCCCTTCTGCCCCCCTTGTACAAAAAGGGAGTTTGTTCCCTTCCACTCTATTAATTCAGCTGAGTTTGGGCTCCAGCTTGCATGTTATGGTGGATGAAAATGATAGAGTGGAAGGTTTGCCAGTCTGTTGCAGCTGGTCTGCAGCAGAGCTGAGCTCTCTGCATCCTTGAGTAGCTCCTTTGGCAAAGGACAACCATCACCTGCAAACCTTTATAGGTGGAAGTTGCCATGATCCTGAGCACAGGTGAGCTGAAGGAAAACTGTGTTCCTGATAATGGTGGCAAGATACATTCCCAGAATTCAGTATGTGCCCATGTGTCTCCAGAGTATGTAGATCAATCTTCAGAATCACTGTAGGTGTCTGTGTGACCTGCAGTGATGCTGTAGCACCAAACTACTGCAAAAGGAGGTCTGGATCTTATGGAAAAATGAAGGGCTTAAAGATAGTAAAATTCAGCTTAGGAGATCTCTGGCTGTTAATGTGCTGGAGCTGGAATCCTGTCTAGTTTGTAAAACCAGTGTGGTGGTGTGATGTGTGGAGGTGAGTTCTTGTCCTGCTGAGTCTGTGGCTGTTCTGGCTGAAGTGACTGATGCAGGTAGCAGTGATACATGATCACAGCTGCAAAGGAAATAAATGGGTGAGGTTGACAGCATCTTACTTCAGGCAAGACCTTAGTGCTCTCAAGAAAACTGAGAAGTGCCAATGTCCTCAGGGAAAGGTTACTGTACAGGAAATACCTTCTGGCTTAGAAGTCTTGCAAAAGGAGACTGGAGGAAGGCACAGAAATGCTAAGGCTTTGTTTTTGATGGTTTGGTTCATGTTCAGATTACTCAAAAAGAACCTAAGTCTCTCTAGAACTTAGAAAAATTTCATTGCAGACTTAAAATAGTGTAGCAATGAAATACTTGCAGGTGCTGCTCTTGGTACCTTGCACTGCAGAACTGTGTGTGGGCAAGATACTGTCACCTGCTACAGGGACACACTTGTGTGGGTACAGAGCAGCAGTCAGCCCACCTTCTGCTTATGTGGAAGTTAGATTAGGGACCTGTTGGACTGGAGGAGTCTCTAAATAGGTTTGTTTGAGGGGTTTTGTTTGTTAATTTTTACAATGAGAATGACTTCCAATAAGCACTGCTCATTGTCCATAAGACTTCTGACAGAATATGTTACATGTATTCTGTTCTAATAAAAAACTAATAATGCAGAGTATGGGAACATCTGTCTGAGAAAAAAAAAAGGAAAAGGAAAAAATAATAATAAAAAAAAATAAGGAAGAAAGAGATCAGTCCACCTGGCTTTTGAAGCAAATTGAAACCATCTGAAGAATTGCATCTAATAATTATAGTCTCTGTAATTTTATACCAAAAATACTGGAGGAGCCTCATTGACATTTACTTGTTCAGAATTGGGAGTCAAAATAGTAGGCTTTTGTTTCAAGTGGTACTGCTAAGAAAATTGCTGAAGAGGTGGAAGCTTGACTTAGACCTTCTGCAGGCATGTTTCCTTTACAGAGTGTGTTGTGTTCTGATGTGCTTTGAGTTTACTTTATTTTCTCCTTTTTGAGGTTTATGTTGCCTCTTTCAAGCGAATGCACTCTATATTTCCTGATGCTCAAGGCAGAAGAAAAGCAAAATGTTCCTCCAAGTGTGTATTTGTGCTTGTACTGAATAGAAGAGACAGAGCTCACCCCAGAGCACTGCTCACCTCCTGTGCCTTGTGGAGCAGACCCTAGCAGGGTTCTCTGGTCCCCCACCATCCTAAATTGACAGTGGGATTTTTCCTTGAAAACCAGCAGTGAAAGCTGTGTGCTGCCAGAGGAGCAGTGCTTCTGTTCCTCTGGAGAACTCTGGAGAAACAACCACCCTCTGACTGGCAGCCTTCTGCCCTGCCCAGGGCTGCAGAGGAGGTGGAAGTTCCCCCTCTGTGTCACTGTCTGTTTCCCAGTTGGAGATGTGGTAGCCACTCTGCACAAGTGGGAAACAGGTCCATTTGTTCCAGGTTCCTCAGCTTAGCCCCAGGGACTGGTTAACTGTGGACAGACTGTGATTTCCTACTCTGTGCAAGATGTTTTTGTGCTTGGTTTTGCTGGGCTTCATGTGTGCACTCGTGTTTTTTCTCAGGGGGCAGGAAGAAGGCACCAGATGTGTTCCAGTGCCCTGAAGCCAGGGCTGAGATTCTTGCCTGTCTCCCATAGCAACTTAAACCCAGCCCTTAGGCAGAGAAGTCTGTCTGTCTGTCTGCCTGCCTGCTGCCTGGGCTGCCTCCCTGCACTGGAGGGAACTCCACTGCCAGGGCAGAGCCTGAAGTCCAGAGTACCTTTCAGGCTCTTTCTCATCTTCCTCCCGCTCAATGCGGGGATGAATTTTGTCCTCTTTAGTGACAGGGCTATATGAATTTTAAAAAATTTTCTCTTTTGTCTGATTTTGTTTCTTTCTCCTAGGGCTGTGCATCCTGGAACTGGTATTATCCTTTTCACTACGCCCCCTTTGCTTCTGACTTTGAGGGAATTGCAGACATGCCTTCAGATTTTGAGAAAGGCTCCAAACCGGTAGGGCATCTTCAGTGACTTGTGATTTAACTCATAGCTCCCTAGAAGCCTCCTACATCTGCTTGTTTTATTTCAACAGTTCAAGCCTCTTGAACAACTTATGGGAGTGTTTCCAGCTGCCAGTGGAAATTTTCTGCCACCAACGTGGAGGAAGCTCATGACAGATCCGGTAAAAATCCTCGTTGTGTTCCCTCTGTGAGGCTGTGGTGTCTTGCAGCTCTGTGAGCATGACTTGCTGCTTCTTACCTCGGGCAGAAAGATACTGGAGAACAGGAGGGAATGTTTTTGATAGGTTGTAGAGGTTCTTCAAAGATCCTTAGGAAGTGTGAGAGGTTATATTCAAATGTTCAGTGAGAAAAAATAATTCCTGGCACTTTTACACTTTAAAATTGTGGGGTTTTTTCTTATAGAAACTTTGCTTAAGTTAGCTGGGAAGCAGATACTTCAGCCCAGCTAGGTGGAATTACTCTGTCCTACTCGATTCCTTGTTTTGATCCACTAAGTATTGAAGTGCCCTACCATGTTGCTTGTTTAAATGGTGTTTAATAAAGATGTTTCTCTTGATCAAAATTCTTTCCATCCTCCTTGGCTTGGTGTTTGCTCCCCCTCTGGGAAGTACAGCAGTAGTGTGTGACAATCTGAGTCAGTTTCATTATTGGTGCTAGTGATTTTATTTTTATTTTTTTAATTTTCTGAAACACAGGAATCAAGCATAATTGACTTCTACCCTGAAGATTTTGCTATTGATTTAAATGGGAAGAAATACGCTTGGCA
Source organism: Florisuga fusca (assembly GCA_038090715.1). Taxonomy (NCBI): domain Eukaryota; kingdom Metazoa; phylum Chordata; class Aves; order Apodiformes; family Trochilidae; genus Florisuga; species Florisuga fusca. The sequence continues at coordinate 682,660 of JAAWXA010000043.1, forward strand.
AGGTGAAATTTCAATTTTTATTTTTGAACTACAATGTACTGACCTTAATCTTAAGAATCTATGTAAAAAGAAGAATAAGGAGTCATCTTAGTGTGATAATGATGCATCAAGTCCTAGAGGTAACTTGTGTTACTTAGTCTGAGGGAGTATTTTACTGCAGGTATATTCTTGAAAAGAAATTAGTATGATGAACCAATTATGATTCAGTAACTGATTTAAGATTGGCAATGATTATTAGTAGTTTCAGCAGTCATTCTAGATTTGTTAATTTGTCCTGAACTAGATTAATCACTTTTCTATTTTTGTCAGCCTTACTGTGTAATTGTCTTTTGTCTCCTTTGCATTTAATTAATGGATCTTGTTCTGTTCAATCAGTGGCTCATTAGTACCTTGCAAAAAATGCTTTGGGGAATACAGAAATATTTGGACGTGCACAAAGAATGAAGGAACAGCTGCAGTATTTAATGCAGCATCCTCTTTCTTTGGAGAATATTAATTTTAAAGGTCTGCCAAATTCTGTGCCTGGCTGTGCTATTCAGCCAGTAGTGTAACATCTCAATTATAGGTATAAGTAATTACTTGGGCACAAAATGAAACATGTGAAATTCCATCCTGAGGTAAGAAAGCACATTTTTACTCTGGGGGTGGTCAGACACAGGAACAAGTGTCCCAGAGAGTTTGAGGAGTGCCCATCTTTGGAGATATTCCCAACTCAACTGGCCATGGTCTTGTGCAACCTGAGCAGCCCATGACCATGCTGGAGCAGTGAGGGTGGACTAAATGATCTACAGAGGGTTCCTGCTGGCATCAGGGGCTCTGGGAGTGCTCTCAGGGCAGCTCACCAACGTTTTGAAATAGCCACAGTGAGACACACAAGTTTCTTAGCTGGGACAGCGTTCCAGAATCAAGGAGAATATTCCTAGGAATGATGAGATGTCTTGCATAGCAGGTTTTCCCTCTGTAACTTGAAGCATTTTCTTATCCCTGTTAAAATTCTGGCAACTTTCCTCACTTCTTTTGTCCAGTTATCTGATCTGCAGTCTAAAGAAGCGATGTATTAAGTAGCTCCCAGCTGCTTTCAGCAGCCTGTAGGGTTGCTTTTCACTCACTTAATGCCTGATGGCATTATGAACTCTTTGTTCTCCATTAACAGCTGGAGATCTCATGCTTAAGAGGCAGTCGTGAAAAATGCAGGATCTGAGCTGGAAGTGTTGACCATCTCTGAAAAGCATCTCATATACCTTGTCCTCTTAATAAAATGTTTGAAGTTCATCCTTTTGGAGATGTGATGCTTCTGAGAGCTCAGCATCGATCCTTGTTGCAATCTCCTGGGTTATGAACACTTCCTCTTTTGTTGTCATTCCACCCCTGTGTTGTGAAGGTGAAAATAAATAGTTTGTTTTCCAGGCCAGGCTTATCACTGCTTCCTTTCACAAGTAGTTATGTTCCAGCTGAAACGTGAACTTGGCTGAGGTCTGGTGCTGTCTCTGATAAAGCAGTTAAGAACCCTGTGTTAAGATTATCCTCATACTTCTCAGGCAGGGACAGTGCAGATCTTGCTTGGTGAGGTTGCCAAGAGCAGGCTGTACAGCTCTGCACCTTGTGATTTTACAGTAGGCTAAATAAAATTCTGATTCAGGTAAACTTCTGCTATATTTAATACTTTATTCATTCTAAACTGGTATTGTTAGGAGAGGTTACTTGCTTCTGGTGTAATTACACCTCAGGTAAAGTTTTGGATCATCCCCTTTCCTTCAGCTCCTGGACAGTAGTATCTGTTTTAATAAAAACAGTTAATTTTTTTTTTCTGTTTGCTTATTTTCCAACAAGTGTGAAAACCCCAGTGTTTTGATTTTGCAGGTGTTGCATTGTTGCCCTTTGTTGATGAGCGGCGCCTCAGAGCTGCCCTGGAAGAAGTCTACCCTGACCTCACTCCTGAAGAAAGTAAGAGTTATGATATTATGTTGCAATTTTGGTTATTACCACCCTGTTCCACCCTAAATGAGCAAAGTGTAATAGCTGCTTTGTTGGATTGAATTATGGCAGGCTGTAGCCTCTTCTCCATGGAGGTGCTGGTAGTTAGAGTGATCCCCAGTGGGTTTATTTCTGTAGCTGTCACCTGCTTTTCTTTTTCTCCAGTGCACCTGCTTAATACTTAACCTGAAAATTCAGTGGCAGCTTAGTGGTATGAAAAACTTCCTACCAGTATGCAGTCACAGTACTTGTTTGGTGACTGTTGCAGTCAAAAGAATAAACTCTGAGGTTATTGTTGGTGGTAAAATGTGTTTGGTGTGTTGGCTATTCTCACCACTGGGCTGGCTGTGTCCAGTTACTATCTATGGAGCTTCATGTTCAGCTTTAATAGGCAAAAGTACATGTTATTTTCTTAATTGTACAAAAATAACATCTGGTTCTTGTGGGAAAACCTGCTTGGGGGGCATAGAGTTTTTTCAGCCTCTCTGTCTTCAGCATTACTCTGTTCTAAATTCAAGATCCTTCCCACTGAGCACAAGATTCCCCTTGTTTTACTGTTGGCCACTGCCCTCCTGGCCAGAGATGGCCTGCTCTGGGGAGAGACACTTCTTCCAAGGGATGATCAGAGCTTTCTCCTGAATCATAGAATCACAGAGTAATTTGGGTTGGAAGAGGCCTCCAGAGGTCATCCAGTCCAACCCCCTGCAGTAAGCAGGAACACCCTCAATCAGATCAGGTTTCTAAATCACAGTGAAGCTTTCCTTTTGTGGAGATGTCAGCAGGACAGTGTGCTGCTCTGCTGTGTTCCTTGCTTCCCTCTTTGCTCTGAACTCCTCTCCCTCTCTCTTTGTCTCTCCTAGGCAGGAGAAATAGCCTGGGTGGTGATGTTCTCTTTGTTGGCAAACACCATCCGCTTTGTGACTTCATTGTAGAGCAGTACAAGACCAAAACCACAGAGGTAGGCTGGACTTGTTCTGAGGGGGTTGTGTAAATGGTGAGAGTGGAGGGCTGGGAAAGTGCTTCAGCTGAAAAATAAATATTTTACCCTTAGGCAGTGGATATACCCCCAGAGCTGTGCCATGGCATCCAGGGGAAGCTGACACTGAACGAGAACGCCGTTCTTCCAGACCAGTGAGTGTGGTTGGCATGGGCTAATGGTGTGGTTGGGTGGTATGGTTTGGGGTTTGGGTATGGGCTGATGCTGCAGGACTCAGTTTGTCTGCATTTAAATACAAATATTTTTCTGCCCACGAGGAGAAACTTAAAACTCCTGAGAAAGCAGTGCTTTGAGTTGAGATGCTAAGCATGCTTTCCAGTAGTTTTCTAGCAGGTGTGTATTACCAGCAGCACATGTAAAAAAACAAACAAGTAAAACTTTAATTCTGTGATCTTTTTTTAATTATTATTTCAGAACCAGGATTTTGTAGCAGCATGAGAAATCTAATGTGTGTGTTTAACTGCTGATGAGTTTTTTGTTTGTAATTCGATTTGTGGAAGACCTTTTCTTTATGTATTTATTCATGTTTGAACTTTTATATATAAACAGGGCCTGTACAATAAAAGTAGTAGTGATCCATGGCCTTATTCAGTAAGGTCATGCTGTTTTGGCCTCTGCTTTTGATTGAATGCTAATTGATGTAGCTGCCAGTAGTGCATGCTGTTTAAAAAAAAAAAGGAAACAACCAACAACTCTGTTTTTATATCTTAATCTTAATTGCATTAAAGAAAAATCCAGATAGAAATATGTTGGATATATGTTGCCATTTTCCATTTAGGCTATAACACTAAATTCAGGACTGTTACAGGCTGTACATACAAAAAATGCTAATTTTTGTTTCCTAGATAGTGCATTTAATTTGCGAAATTATCAGCATAATCTTCACATTGTAGGATATGGATTCATTTATCTAACTTTGCTTAGAGGCATAAGCAGGTGTTCAGTAACTCACTTGCATTAAATGCACAAACACTCCAATTTTGTTGGACAGATAATGTATCCTAGGTCACACTGACTAATACACATTTCTGTTCTTGTCATGACTTCTGAAGAACATGAGTAAGTCAGAGCTGTTCTTGGGGGAGTAGCAGTGCAGGAAAAGAAAACTCCTCTGGCATTGGCTTCCCTAGATGGGGTGTGGGAAATAGGTAACATTTTGCCTAGAGAAGTAATTCCCTAGGAATTCTGTGAAGGTGAGCAGTTATTTATATTGCCACTTCAAAATCAATCTTACTTTGCTAAAAAGATTGGGATCAACTTTGGCCAGCATGTGTGCTGCTTGTGATCTCTGTGTTTGGCAGGTGTGTGCAGCTGGGTGACCAAAAAAATCTGGTTTCTGATTGAGAGGAGTGATTTTTCCTGAGCATCTTATTTGACTGCTTGACTTGAGGGAGTGAAGTTTTCTGGAGGGAAGAAGGAAAGGGTTAAGATGCAAAACTGCCTGTCAGTAAACCTCAGTTAGAAAGGAAAGTTCAAGCACTGTGTAAAACAGCTGCTAAGTTTTGTTGTTTGGTTTTTTCTTCCTAGTGAAGCAGGTTTGTGTCTGTATGTGTATCTCTCTGATTTTCTCCTGCCCCCTTTAACCTTTTGGCTTGCTCCAGTCAGAGCATAGCAGAATGGGAGGCTTCTGAAGAGTGTGACCCACTGTTAGACACTAGGAAATCCACACAGATTGGCTACAGAAATTATGGCATAAAGAAATAAGGATTCAGTAATTCCTTTGCTTATGGAAGTGTTTTGCTCTGGGGAAGGGGGGGTTAATTTTGAAAGCCCTTTATGTGTGGCAGGCATAGTTGAAAGGGAAATCAGAGCAGTAGCAACATTGGAAGTGGAGCACATGACAAGAGATGTGTGTGTGTGTTACATGTGATTTTGACACAAGTTTTTCTCTTTGCCAGGATTGTGGAGTCTCCTGTTCCAATGCTGCGTGATCTTACACAGAATTCTGCAGTCAGGTGAGTAAACAGGGTTCTGGTGCAGTGGTGTACAAAATGCAGCAATCCAAGCTCATTTTATGAGTGAATTTGCAGCAGAATCCATCTCTTAATAAAACTGAAACTTTTACTTCAAATATTTCTGATTTTCTATGAGAACTGCAACCAAGGTGTGATGTTGCAACCCAGCTCTAGGTGCTCCAGCAAAGTGTGTGTAGTGGTGTCCAGATCAAGCCTTGTAAATTAAAGAACACCAAATGGTCACAAGAGCAAACCTCTGAGGCAGAACTGGGTATTGATGGAAAGCCCTCCAGCTCTTGATTTTTGCCTCCTGGTTTTTTACCCGTTTTTATTCCTAGCAGTTCCTGGGATACCTGGGAAGATACCTGGGAATATAAGCTTCATGTCTTTAAGAAATAAAGGAGTCACATCAATGTTACCTGAATGCCATTTTCTGGTTTTGGGTGAATAATAAGAAACTTCATAATGAATAAAACGCAATGCAGAGCCTCCAAGAGTAAACCTTGTGGGCACAGAAGATTTTAATTATTGTTGCTCTTGGCAGCAAATTTCTGTAAATTTAGTGTGTTATATGTCATCCTCCCTGAATTTGGCACAGAAATAGGTATGTAATACCTGAGCCTGTAACCTTCTTGAGCCACATGAGATACTTGAGACCTCGAAAATCACTTGTGATCTGTCTGCATAATTTTTTCCTCCAAGGTAGCATGATTTGGTTCAAGTAAAACAGCTACAGGCAGTAAGAAATGCTGTGTTGTGGCTTGTCTCAGGGTATTGTAGAAAGGATGTTTTGAAATGGAAATTTAGTTACTTTGAGTGATGACTTAATGGTAGTTTTTGGCTCTCCATCTGCCTCTGTCAGGAAGTTTGAATTGTTTCACACTTCTGTCCACTTCTCTGCTGCAAGGATTTTTTCTTCCTATCTTTTGAAATGGGATGAGCAGTCATGGTTCTGCTCTTCAGCTCTTGTGACTTTGCTGTGAATTTTCCCAGGGATCATTTTTCTCTTTCTGTCAACTCTCGTTCATTTTCCCTGTTGAAAACCAGATGTATTTCAGCTGGAAGGGTGAGATTATTCTGCTTAGTTGTTTCCTTTTCTCTTTCTTGGCATCCCAAGCATTCTTCTCTATCAGGTGGTAGGTAGTGAGAGAACAGGAATCAGGCCAGTGCTGGTACTTCAAACGTATCCCAGGTGGGACCTACCTGAGACCTGGATATTTTTACCGGGAGGCTGGAGTTGTTGGAGTGGATTAATTTTCCTAGAGCAAACCCAGACTGTTCTCTAATGCATTGTACCAGCAGAAATTAAGCCTTGAGCCCCCTTTTTGCTCTATGACTGTTTAATTTGTCCAATACTAGACAGCTCAAAATGCAGAGTCTGTGAGATGTCACTGCAGATGGGTGTATGTCCCTCCCCAGGAATGCCACGCAGCTGCAGAGCCGCCTTGCAGGATAAAACCTCCCTAGCCCAGGAAATCCCACTTGTCAGCTTCGTACACTTGTGAGGAGGCTGCACAGCAAGCTGAGATCCTTCCTGTCTGTGCTGGGGCAGCCTTTGAACTTCAGCAAGCACAATAGTGCTTTGACTGGAGGATTTGTACTCGAGGGCCTGCAGAAGATACTTTCATTACCATCTGTAGGACTAGCTGTTCTTTAGACATTAAACTTTTTGGGCTGGCTATTGATACAGGGGTTCTTGAATATTTTTTGTTATGCACATCACAGTTAATAAAGCAGCAATTGCTTTTTAATCTTGCTTGTCTTAATTATAAGGCAAACCTAACTCTCAAATAACTTCCTCCTAGTATCTCTTTCAAAGATCCCCAGTTTGATGAAGACTTTGTTTTCAAGGCAACAGTTTTACCTGGTGCAAAGTAAGTATCAGTTGACAGTTTTTAAAAATAATTCCATTTTCTTTCATTACTTTGGTATTTGCTCTGATCAGTATTTATGGAACTACTTTTAATGTTAAGGAAACCTGCTCCAGTTCTGAAGCCAGGAGACTGGGAAAAAACCAACAATGATGGCAGACCTTGGAGACCACAGCTTGGCTTTAACCGGGACAGAAAACCAGTCCACTTGGACCAGTCAGCATTTAGAACCTTGGGGTAAGAATGGCAGCATTGTTGCTGATGGCCTTACTAAGATGACTGTACTCATTTATTGTTGGGTTTTTTTAAATTTAAAAAGAAAAAAAAAAGGTGGTATGGGTATGAACTGTCAGGTATTAGGTGCTGGTGTCCCATGTTGGAAACTTTGACATGTGATATTTAAATTCAGTACTGATGAAAACTATGTATTACTATAATTTTGTAGTAATGCCTTCCTTTCTTCTAGATTTGGGGGCAGGTTCTAAATATATCTAACTATCTTTCCCACTTTTTTTATACTTGTTTGGTAGTTAATTGTTGGAGGTACGGAAGGTACAGTGAGAGTATTGCTCACAAGTGGTAAGTAGGACTATTAAGAAGACAGGAATGTCTTTTATGCTTTTAAAAAAGGAAGTCTTAAAACCCTTTTTATAGAACATTACAGTATACAATCTGTTTGGTCACTTTTCAAGACATTGGCACAATTTTTTATTAGTCCTCCAAAAGGCTGACTTTCTCAGGTGCTGCAGTGTAGCACAAGAATGCTTCTGAATGCAGAGTGAGAGCATGAGCTGGGCTTGTGTGTTACAGATTAAATGAAATGTTTTTCCTTCCTGGGGAGGGCAAGATGCCAGAGCCAGAAATGAGTTTCTTGAAGGAGATTGTATTACTAACAAATAAAAGTAAACTCTGTGAGCAGCTGAAAACAAGTGTCTCTTTAGGAAGAGAAAATATTTTGTTCTTAACCTTAAAGCTCTCCAGAGTTGGAGCTGGAAGAAAAAGCAGCACCCTTCCTTCCATTCATGTGTTGGCATGCATAATTGCTCCAGCACTACACTTGTGAGCCATCTTCTGTTCATCCATGTTTTGTTATTTAAAAAAAAAAAGTAGAGGTGTTATTACTCACTCCTCATGTCTCATTAAATTGCTGTGGTTTTTTACATGAATGTGAGCAAGTGGCTGCCTCCTGTTTGCACCTCTCTCCTGGGGAAATGAGGAGAGCTGGGTGTTTAATGGGCTGGGTGGCAGCTCTGCTGTAAGAGGGGGTTTATAACAAAACTGTCCTTTTCTTTTTCCTTTCCACCTGTAACATGTTCCAGCCATACAATGCCCAGGGAAAGGGGGATGCCAGGGATGTATCCTAATGCTGTACCCCTCGGATCTTATGGGAGCCCCTATGCCAGACCACTGCTGAGTGGGCAGCAGCAGATTCCTAAACTGTTGTCAAGTAAGTGGTTCTGCTTTCTACGTTTCAGAGTTGGAAAGATATTACTGTTCTTGTTTTGGTCTGTTGCACTGTTACAATGAAAAAGTGGATTCGGGCATCCGTCTTCATTAACCTTGTGTTGCTTTCCTTTATTGCTCTTCACTTTGTGGAGCTGCTGTAGTGAAAAGTACTAAAATGTATTTATGTGCCTGTAAGTGGGATCCCTGCCCAGTATTCAAATGCAGTAGGAAAACCAGCACTTTGTCTGCAAAGGGTTCCTAGTGGCTGTTATCCAGAATGTATTCAGTTTGTGGCTGAGCCTCACCACCCTCAGCATCACCAGGCTTAGTGGAAGCTTGGTGCATTGTGTCTGAAGAGAACAGCCAGAGGAGGATGCTGGCCACAGAAATCAATTAATGCACGAGGCATGGTGACAGATCAGGAGGGGCTGCAGGACTGGCAGAAGAGCTGGGCTCGGATGCCAGACTGAACCAATACTGCTCTTCCACAGTCCTGTGTTGGCTTCTCCTGCCTGCAGTAGGTGTTGTAACCTCTGTAAGAGCAGAATGGTGAGGAGGTCAGGGATGTCACTGCTGTTGGCTTAGTGAACAAGTGGGTCTCTGGAAGCAGTAAGAGAAATCCTATGTGACCCTAAAATAGAGTCTTTCATCCTGGAAAGGAATTGTTTGTGTGAAGGGCTCCCAAAAAAAGATGCCCTGCCTCTTTGCCAGTGATCAAGAGCTGCTATTTCTGCAGTGGTGGGATTGAGACAGGAGGAAACTTGGCTGAACTGCTGAAAAAGGTGCTTTAAAGTAAGAAGTTACCTCTGTCCAGCTTAAATTCATGCAATACTGAATCCTCCAAGTGTTTGAAGTTTAAACAGTTGAGACATAAAATTTGAAGTTCAACATTTTGTCACATACAGAAGACCAGATAACAGCACAATGAAGCTGTCAGCCTTTTTATACTTGCATTTTTACTGCATCTGCAACAGCAAATAAATAATATTGATGGGCACTCTGAATTAAATTTACTGTCCAGTCCCAAAGCAGATGAAGTGTAGCTGAGCAGTGGTTACAGAAGCTTTCTTGTGTGAGGAACCAGCTTGGTTTAAGGGGAGAGACTGAATGTGAAAGGAACACAAGTGGGTTTTTTTAAGCAAGAAATATCATCTTAAAAAAGAGTGGGGAGCAGGAAGGCAGAACTACCAAACAGGAGTCATATTTCTGTGTTCATCTCCAAAAAGGGAGAGCCTGAGTGGTTCTGGGGAGAGAGAAAGTATTTGGGAGCCCATCAGCCTATGCTGCTGCTCAGGCTTCTGAAGCTCCAGTCTTGGTGCTTTGTGATGCTCTGCAATGCTGATAGCAGAGAATTTCTCTGCCTCCCACCCATGGAGCTGATCCTGACAATTAGGTCCTTACTTAAAATGCTCTGGTCTTCATGGCACCTGAGAACCTTGTGTTGTATAGGGTGCACTCCATGTGCAAATGTGTCCCCATGCCATCATTCTGTCACAGTGAGGAGCTTGAGTCCACTGATGGATGTGGAATCCCAGTCTGTCTGCTGGCTTCAGAAAAACTGCCTGGTGGCTTTCCTACCCTTCCTCCCCTTCATCTCCTGCCCCTCCCTCACTCTGATTGTCTCATCCAGTTGCTGTTCTTCAGGTCTGCCTGGCAAATCTGAAAACACAGCTGCTTTTTTGTTTTCTCTCCTCTGTTGTGCCACTTTGCTTGATGCTGCTTTCTCCCTTAGGCAGAGGTTGATCTTATGCTTTCCTGTTGGTGCAGCAAAATGAGGAGCTGGGTCAGGCTGCTGGTCCCTCCAGCAGCTGGCAGTTGTCCTACCAAGACTTTTTTTTTAAAAAAAAAACAAACAGCAGGAGTTGTGTGCCTGCCACTGCTTTCCAGGGCTCTTCATCCAGAGTGGAGATGCTGGTCCTGGCATCCTGTCTTCTTTGGAGACAGCAGTGCACCATGCTGCAGATGTGTTCTTTGGTGGTTTATTTTGTTGTTTCTCTTTTTTTGCTAAAGATACCAACCTGTCCTGAGAGAGTAGTCTTAAACTCCTGATCTAAACTGACTGCAACTTGAAGTTTTCACTGCTCCCTACAGCAGTGGTTGAGTTGGTATTTGTGGAAATCTTATTTTAGTACCCCGGTATTTAACTGAGGCATGAGGAGAGCTGGTGTTCCTGTCAGTGGGATGGGTGCAGGTTAGAGAGCATGAGGGATGTGCTTGCTCCCTAGAAGAAGTTCCAGAAATGCCTTTTACTGCCTGGCTGATGGGTCAGGACTTAGCCCAGGCCACCTGGGACTGTCAGTGACAACTGTGAACCCTGTGTTTTGACTCCTCTTCTACCAGGGTAGAGTCAGACTTGCTTAGACCCTTCTTAGAAGGATACCTCCAAGTGTCATAGCCCCAGATCTCTCAGACACTCACACTGAAGGATGTTTCTGCAAACAGGACCATACCCAATACCATGACACATCCTGGATTATGGACTGTGTGAGGGCAGGCTGTGAAGATGAGTGTGTCAGCAGCTCTGAGCCACGCTGCAGCAGGTGGCTGTCATCTGAGTGGACAGGAGCAGTCTGCATGGACAGGGCCTTTGATGGAAACTGGTGGTCAGAATTGAGCACCTGGCCAGTTCCACCCGGGCAGCACTCTGTCTGGGAGCACCAAAAAGTGCTCCTTGCCTTTTGCAGCCACCCCCTTCACTTCAAGCACGAATGTCTGTCAGCACAGGTGTCTTCAACTAGAATCAAATTAGGAGACATGGGGAGGCATATGCTGAGCTGTCCTAGTGGGGCAGGTTCTCTCTTGTGTCACAGTCACGTTCATCAGCTCTGTGTTGTGACAATTGGTTTGGGAAGTGTTCTGATCTAGAGCTGATGTGGTTAAAATTCCCACATTTTGTAGAACTGATGCCACACAACTTTTCATTTCACACATTATGTTTCTGTGTGTCTGATGAAGTGAAATGAGACTCCAGGAGGGCAATGCGGTCAGGCAGAGAGCCATCTCCCCCTCAAGAGCCTGCTGGGGGTGTTCCTCACTGCTGCTCCCTGATTTGACTTGGATGTGCCAATTTTCAGCTGATGAATAATTGTCTGTGCTGATAACTTGGGGAGTCAAGTGCAGCGTGGCAGTACTCTGGGAATGGCAGATGTGGTTGCTGCAGCACAGGGTATCTGATTTATGTCTTCCATTTCAGTCAGTAAACTTGTCAATTAGCTGCATTTGAAAAGTGATTTTGATTAGTGCAATCAGTAAACACAAAATCTTGTCTTTGATTGCCACGCTGATTAGATAAATTGTTACTTGAGGAGCTGCTGGAGAAGGCAGTTTATTTGGCCTTATAGCTCTAGGAAATGCCTAAGTTTTGAAGAAAGAAAATATTAATTGTTATTTCTTCTCCAATTTTGCACCTTTTTGAAGTGCAATTCACTGCTGAGCTTTTTCCTTCAGAGATTGTTCTCTACCAGAACCATACAAACAAATAGGAATAAGGTGGCTTTAAATGCTCTTGTGATGATTTCATGAAGTTCTGCCTTAAACTCTTCCCTAGTGCTGCAGCAGGAGAGCCTGAGCCTTTTTGTTTTCATCTGGGAGAAAAGTGATTAAACAGGGTACAAGTTCTACTCAGCCTTAAGCAGGAAACACTGTACCAGGGCCAGAGCATCAGCAGCATCTCCCCAGTTTTCTCACCAGAGCACTGTTTGACCCTGCAGGGTGATGGAAAAGGTGTCAATAAACTTCCATGAACATGGGAAGTTCAGAGCAGGGATGGACAGGGAGGACCAGGCTGTTGTAGTCTCTATAACTGTCAGGGTACTGGGGGTCTTGCCTAGCTCAGCCTGCACAGAGAGAAGTGGGGGGGAAGCATCACCATTATCCTCTGAAATACAGGTTTTTTCTGGATTTTTTTTGTCTTAGTTGCTCGTTTCCCCAAAGCATCTGGGGGCAGCATTAAGGGCCTGGGTTTTCTTGTGGTGCCCTCACCTTGCATCACCAAAGCAGGGTGTTGGCACAGCCTGTTTATGCCTGTCAGAGCCCATGTAATTCCCAGGCTGACCAGGGTAAATGTGAGACACATCCATCTGCAGCCCTTGGGATGCTGCAGGCTGCTTACAGCCTGTGAAATAGCTGATTTACCTGGTGATGAACTGGTAACTGTATGTATATACACACGTGTGTGTGTGTATATGTATATATATATATATATCTGTCTATATTGTTGATGTGTGGCTGCCTGGAGAGATTTCTGTGCAGCTCAGACCTCGCAGCCTGCAGACAATCCAGCCAGAGCTTGCAGAGAGGCACAGATTTTTCCTCTGTTTTTTGTTTGTTTGGGTTTTTTTTTTCCCCTCTTTCAAATTACTGCAAAGCTTCTTTAGTGTACTTGAATACTGGCAGCAGAACAGGGTGGTACTGTCCCGTGGCACTGTGTCCATTAGGCAACTGCTGGAACCAGCTGTTGGAATTAGGTCACACTTAAACACCATTGAAAATCATCAAAGGTGTCACTGAAGCTGAAGCTTTTGATTGATGCACAATTTGAGTGTTGGGGGCTGGCCGGGAGCTATTGATTAGCTGTTGCTTTTATCCTGTTTACCGAACAGTTTATTTAGAAGAACAACAACCGTTTAATTGCATGTCCTGTTGGAGCAACGTTGTTACTGCTACTTCTTTGTGAAGAGCTGGTTTGGGTAGAAGAAACAATTGAGAAGTGGGTGGTCTTGTTCACTGCAGTTTCTTGTAACTGCAGTGCTATGTCTCTGGCCAAGGTTTTACCCAGAAAGGTTTAATTCAGTACTGATTATCTTATCCAAGAGACCATTACTAGATTTTGGTTATTATTATTATTAGTGCCTAGGTTAGCATTTAAACATTTTTTCTCTCTTTAAATATACTTTGCTATCTTTAAAGATATTGTTGCTATCTTTAAATAAAACCCAAATAGAAATATTCTTATATATATGTTTAAATGTGAATGAAGTGGAACTGTTTTATTTGTTACATGCTCTGGTTGTTCTTTTAGCTTTTTTTTTTGTAGAATAACCTAGCCCAGTCAGAGGGAAACTTGCATGAATTGTGAGCATTAATATCAATTGCTCACAGACATGGTGTGTTATGATGATGTTACCGTGGTGGCTGTGTATGTTTCTGTTTTTTCATAGAGCTAGTGATCAGTGTGCTGGTAAGAACAGAAAGGTAAAATGAAGTCCTCATGTACTACGTTACAGTCACGTAGTTTTGCATTTTTCAAAATTCCAGAAAACAGGTGACTGTGAAGTGTCCAAACAATGCTGTTGTCAATTCATACTTCTTATAACTTGAAGCTTAGTGGATGTATTAAAATACAAAAAAAAAGTTGCCTTTAATTAATGTTGAACTTGCCACTGATGGGTAGAAGGGCTCTGTCCAAATCAGCACTAGTAACCAGTGAAATGTGTTTGGGAGGAAATGTGTTTTGGGCTCCCAATTGGAGCTTTTCTGTCTCATTTTTTAGAACAGGTTCTTGGGCACAGGTTTTAACATTTTTTTTTTTTTCCCCTCTAGATCTGAGACCCCAGGAGACCTGGCGAGGTCCTACACCCTTGTTTCAGCAGACACCACAGAGGTAAGGCAGGAGGGATGGAAGCCTTGTAAAACATGGCCAGGAAGATTCCTTGGTCCTGCCAGGCTTCACAACTTTCTTTTTTTCTTTTTTTTTCCTCGCTTTATTTTGAACTTTGTTTTCTAAGTTTGTTTAAATGATGCTGCTCAGCAGTTTTTAAAAGTTAATTAACGTTCATGATTTATGTATATTTTGTGAGTGCACTGTGTGGTGTTCATCCTTTAAAAGGCTCGAGTACTTGGTATTAAAAAAAAAGAAGGCAAAACCACTTTCCATTAAAACTCAGACTTCAAAATTAACTTTACTGTTGGTGCTTTGGTACCGTTCTTGGTTCTTTGGCCTTTATCTTATTGAAGCTTTTGAGATACTATGAAATTGAACACAGAGAGCTTAAAACTGCATTAGATTTTGGACAGGCTAAACAAATTTCTTTTTAGGAGGGCTGTGGAGCTTAATGAGGCATAACTAATGGTGTTCCACTTTTATCATTTCTGTGCCGCAACCGCAGCATTAGTACAGACCAGCCATTGATTCTTGCTACAAACCTCTTGAAGTCCTAATCAGCTTCTTTGGTACAAGTTTTTCAGGCCTGACAAGGCTATTGTAGGGCAGTGTCACTGTAGGTCAGTAGTTATTAGTTGCCACTGAAAACAGTTTCTTTAACTACTTAAGACTGAACTGAATTAAATGCAGAAGGGACTCAGGGAAGGATTATGGAATCTGCAGTCCAATAAGTGCCATCGAATAGGAGGAATGTGACATGGTTTGGTAATAAGGGATGTTTTACATGCCTTCCTGCACTGATAGGTTGTACCTCCTCAAGTCAGATGGACTTTGTAGACTCCAGCCTACCTGCAAAAGCTATGAATAATGTATTTATTTATACTTAAGGAGGAATGAGAGCGTATGTGAGCTCTTTGAAGCTGCTGCTCTGAGGTGTAACTTTCTTTTTTTTTTTCCCCATGTTTTTTGTTTGCAAATGTTAACCATTGAAAATACGAGCTTTGGTAGAATTTATTGAGCTCTCTGCAATCATGCTTTCCATGGCAACCGTTTTGATCCCTATTGAAAAAAGTCCAGCTCCCTTGTCCTGTGCCACATCCGTGTGGAATATTGCATTATAAAAGAGTCTTGCATTACAAACTTCAACAGTAACTTCCTCTGTGGGAGCTGCTATTCCCAAGCCTTAATTACACCCAATTTGTGTGTACTACATACTTTGTGAAATATTGCAACAAGTCTGTAACTTGTTATAACTTCTATGATGCTGCACTTTTGCACTTTTATGAGTTTACTGGGCTGTTTATTCCTGCAAAGTGTAAGAGTTTCTCAGTTGACATATAAATAACATTTTTCAGCCCAAAGTTCTCTTTGTTTCTCACTTCAAACACTCATTTTTACTGCAATTTTAATAGTTGACTGTCTCTCCAATCAGAATCCTATCATCAGATTATGTGCTTGGTTTGTGCTGGTATTTTTAGGAGGGACCATGCACTGCCCAGGTACTTCAGAGCATTTTTTCAGGCAGGTGTTGGATCTGCTGACCTGTCCAGCTTCTAGTGCTGTAGCATTGACCTTGGTTTTCAGCTCCCAAAACTGAGGAAACGTGGGTCCTCTGAGGTGACCTAAAACTGAGGGTGTATCATCTTCACACAGAAAATAAGCTTTAGAGAAGCTCAGAGAGTGCTGCTCTAGCTTTTGAGTGAAGCAGAATGTTCCCAGTGTCCCCTCCCTGATGGTGCTTTGTTACACCTCTGGTGGTTTATGAAAATCCCTGACTTGCCACTTTCTGTGCTGAGGACAATAATTTTGCCCTGTTCTGGCAAGGTGTTTGGTTTGGAACACAAATCAAAGAGATGCATAGAGCTGATGTCACTTGCCACAAGCATGGAGCCTTAATCAAAAGTTTAAACAGAAACATGGGCTTGGTGCAACAAAAAATGTCTGAACCAGAACTGAACCCTCCCCTGAGGTTTTCAGTTTCCCAGTGAATTCCCTGGGAGCTGCCAGTTTGCCTTCGGTGCTGGAGTTGTTGTGACTTATTTCAGGGGTGTGTGTATGTATGTATATGTATATTTATATATTTATATACACTTGCTACCTGGTTTCCTGGCTGATGGAAACATGTAATCATGTAGTCTGATTAAGCAAATCCTCATGCTTTACCTTGCTCATCAAGGGATTTCCAGAGGGACTGAGGTTGGAATGCAGAGATGTTGTACTGTGTAGAGTTCCCTGGAGCTGCATTGAGCTGTCCTGTGTGCGTGTGCATTTTAATTGTAAACTGGGATGACTCTGGATGCTGCCATGGAGTAATTCTGCCAGTGGGATGTTCCAAGTGGCACAGCTCTTTTTGTTGCCCCCAAGGCACAGCTTTGCTTGCATGGAAATCTGCACCTTAATACATCCACTAGATTAACATGAAGTCAGGCTGTAACTTCCTGATTTATGTTTACCAGATGAAAATCTAAAATTTTGGTTTTTTTAAAATAATACCTAGTTCTGTGAATCAAGAGCAGCAAATCCAGGTGTAAACTACTTTGCTACTTTTATGGCTTAAGATCAGAAAATGCATTGTAGCTTTTTTCTTTTTTTCTGCTGGTTTATCTCCTGGATTATATAGTGTTCCTAGCTAAAAATCACCCATTTCACTCTCTCGGATGGCCTCAAAGCTGAAATGCCTCAACATCATACCCCTGAAATCACAGTTAATGGGTTTTAGTGGCTAAATACCCAACTTTCCCCTAAGGAGCACTTTATGAAAATAGAAAGCTTAAACGGTGTGCCAAACACATATCAGTATCAAATGGAATTTTCAGCCTTTCCCACCCCAGGCCAGCAGCATCAGTTGCGTGGGGGTGTTTGCCATGAGCACCTTAGCAGAGTTGTAGAGACAGTGACTGTTGCTGAAAGGCTGGGGCTGTGGAGATCATTCCCTGGAGCTTTCCCTAAGGCTGGGCAGTGTATTCTTTCCTGGAGAGCCTGGTGTTTCCTAGGAGTGGGGGGGAAGTCAGTACTCACACCAGTGGAGAACCCGGGGGTGCCGGGGTTTGGTCCCGCAGCTGAGCGGTGCAGCAGGTGGGTGCTCTCTGCCATTCCTGTCTCCCAGCAGCTTTCCTGCTCACCCTCCCACTGCCTCTCCTGCACAGGGGCAGAAGGGATCAACTCTCTTGACTCTCCCATGTTTTCCCTTCACAACAGAACCCTGCGCTGCCAAACGGAACCGCTGCGGGTCCCGCGAGGAGTCCCCCCCTTACCCCTGCCCAGCCCTAAAGGCTATATTATGGCCATGTCATTTTTCTAAATATTTTTAATCCAACAATGATTCGATGAATTACACCTGTTGCTTTGTAATTGTCACGTTAGAATAGGCACTTGAAGGCAATTAAACATTTCTTGCTGTTAGTAATCTCGGGTGGCAAACTGGGTTATAATGGATGTTGAATTTGCGTTCCCATATAAACTGTACAGCAAATGTCAGTCAGTCCATGCCAATTAGTGCTTATGTTGCTAGGTCACCGTGGTCAATTGAAAACGGCATCAATAGAACTTGAAAAGGTTTCTTCCCGATCAGACCTTCTGACATATTGAGCAGAATAATGGATGGGAAAAAGCAGCCAAGGCCCCTACCCTAGATTCAGAATACTCGCAGTAAGAATTCATTTGCAACCTGCAATTAACTAGGAAGAATGGTCCCCCAGAAAGAGTCTGGACATTTAGAAAAGAAAGCCTCATTCTCCTGTACTGCACATGTTTACGCTTTGGCTGGTGTGTTAGGTTTAGCTAACGTGGTGATATCTGGGGCTTAATCTGCAGGCAGGATCACTGGGGATGAATTGGCAAATTCACTCCTAAAATAAAAGACAGGCCAGCTCCTTCCAAGGAATTTGAAAAACTTCTGGTTTGTAAAAATTGAATCTGCTGCCTGTGGCAGTACCTGGTTCTGTAGTTCCCAAGCTGTGGTGAAGCAGTAAGCAATAAGCCTTTTGGTTGGAGAATTTCTGGGGTTATTTCTGCCCCCTCCCATCCATCTGTATTGCCTGGGACACCTGCAGGCACAGCTGGATGTGACAGAGTTGGACACTCAGGAAAATGGAATCATTTATCCTATCAGTCTCTCCTATAGAGATTTGGATTTATGGGTGTGAAACTCTCTCTAGGAGCCACGGTCATGCTGTGCTGTGTGTGTTCTTTACACAGAACTGCTGGAGCTGCTCCCCTGCTTGCCTGGAACCGCATGCTGCAGACCCAAAACCAGTACCCACCTGGGCAGTACCAGGGGCTGGGGGGACCCATGGTGTACCCACAGAGACCCGAGGATCGGATGGACAGGGGAAGGCAGGTATGGAAACATTGCCCCAGTTTTGCATGTTTTCCTCTCTTCCTGAGTGAGGCTCCTTCCCGGGTGGCTGTGGGGAGGGAATGCCCACGGGCAGGTGCTCCTCAGCTGCTTCCAGCCCAGGGGCTGTGTCTGCAATGGCAGCACTGCCAGGTGAGTGTCCCAGCCCTGGCCAGCCCCTCTCTGCTCCCCTGGCAAAGGCCTGTGCTGTGACTGTGCTACTGCTGCTTTTCATGAAAAGTAGATCACATGTGCTGCCAAGTCACACACTTCTTGCAGCCTGAGAAAACATAAATTTGCAGGCAAGTATTTCAGCTCTTCTGTGAGGAAATCTATCAGCTACACATTTTGGGGATACAAAGGTTTCTCCCCAGTGTTTTTAAAACATAGATTCTTACAACTTCATTAGCTTTTCCCATGGGATGTTTATTGGCTTTCTCTTAGCTGAAACACTACTTAAATGCAAATGTTATATTCTAGTACCCAGAGAAATCCACACATCTATGAAAGTACATGTGAAAATAGCTTTGTGTGGTTAAATGAAAACAACTGAACATGATAGGAGAACCTATCCAAAACCTCATCCAAATTCACAGGTGACTTTGTCATCAGTTTATGAAAATGCCACAGAATGAAAATGCTTCTTGAAAGCAGCAGGTGGTTTTGCTTATGTGATTCGGGGAGGGGAGGGGGTGTGTTCCCAGTAAAAACACAGTCTGCATATACTCTTTTACTAGAAATTTGAGTGTTTACAGTGCTGTATACTGTTTTATAATAAATTTTAGATTAAACTTTTCAGTTTCAACTTTGCTGTTTTGGTAAGACAGAACTTACTGGAAAGGTTTAATGGGGAAAGGGGAGGCAAAGCACTCTGCTGCTTGGTACCAGCACTATTTCCCAACCCTTTTCTATGAAAACAGAGGCACAAACTGCTTGAAATTTCTCTACATTGACCTGGTTCATCTGCCTCTCATCAACATGCTCATGACAAGTTACTGCAGTGAACACTCTTAGTCCTTTGTGCCCCTGCCCAGCCTGCCCACCTCCCCGTGTACAGACATTTGCAGAGTGCTGCAGCAGCTGTGGAAGTCACAACACTTTTACCACTTCCCCAGTTCTTTACTTGTTTTTCCTCTTCTCCATGGCTGGGAGACTTGGGTAGCACCAAGTGCCACAGTCACTTTTGCACCATGATGTGGCAGTGTGAGGGCTTTGGGGCAGCTGATGGGATAAAAACACGGGCTGCTAAACCAAGCTGGTGAGGGAACAGCCTCAGCCTTTGCTGGGGAAGCTTTTTGCAGAGTGCTGTGTGCTTCTCCCTCTGGTTCCACTTGCCAGGACCCAAAGCCCATCAGAAACAGCCTGGGAGCTGCTAATACCCTTCTCAGCATTGTCTGCAGGATTACAGGGGGTGCTGAAAAGGTCTGCAGCCAGTCAGCACTCTGCCCCAGCCCTCAAACCCTTGTTCAGATGAGCCCTTGTTAGCAGTGGTGAGACTCCCTTCTCCCCCACCCTGGCTCCTATCCTGAGGCATTTTTAGTGGAGAGGAGGCTTTTAAGGCTGGAGTAAGAATTGTCTTCAGCTCCTTCAGTTGTCATAGTGGTGCAGCAGCAAGAAACGGGGTGTGGGGGGAAGAGAGGCAAGTGTAGCACTGTGCACTGCTTCAGGTGTCATGGGGAGACATTACCAGTGCAAATCCTTCCAGGACTGGTTTTGGCTATAAGTAAAATTATAGATCATGGGTTATGATCACATTAGGCTTGATGGGGACACAGTGAGGAAGTTCTGGCTGTGCTGCCCATTCTGTCCCCAGTGTTGGGGTTTTTTTACAGATATTTCACATTTGGATGAGGTGTGTTGGTAGGATCAGTTTTCCAAATTTTTGCATTGTGTTACACAGGTTTACCCAAAACACTGGAGACAAAGGAATAAACACATAATTGCACTAATCCATAACAGGGTCTGCTGCAATAATGTAGGAAAACCAGTGGAGAATTTTGATGCTGGTGGAGTCTGGGTGCTATTTAATTAGGAAAACAGATACTGAAAAAAAAAGCCCATCTGCCACACCATGCTCTGCTGTATCCTTTATCCTGGGGAGCAGAGGTGGGGATATTTGCAAAAGGAATCAGCACTTGAAGTAATTCATTCCTGACCTGAAATCTTCCTGTGTGACAGCTACAGCTGGAATCAGGAACATGAGCAGGAGTTGTCTGTTGCAGTGTGGGCTGGGGACATCCCCTGATACAGAGAAGGCACCTTGCTGTTTGGCAACACCATGGTCTTGCTCAAAATATAATTCACCTGGCACTGGCAGGGAACGTGTCTGCTGGATCACAAAACCAAGTTAAAACTGGGTGGTGGCAGTGGTTTTATTTGTATTCTCCTACGTGCTGGTTATTAAGGACAAATCTTCCAGCTCAAGTAAATTTGCTTCCTTAAGAAATTTCTTTTGCAGTTGTTTTGCTTTCCAGATTTTTTTTATCACTTTAAAAATATTATTGCCTTTTTTTTTTTTTTTTTTTTTTTTTTTTTTTTTTTTTTTTTTTTCAGATGTCGTTATTTCCTCAGGGCTGACAGCACTGGAGGAAAATTAGAAACTACCTTAAAGGGTTTAGGGTGCAAAACCAATAATTGAATCTGGTATTGCTGCCTGTAAATTTCAAAGCTTTAAAGCCTTGAAAAGGGATTCAAGTGGAAGTGGTGACACATAGCAGCATAAATAATTATCTTTGGTCCCTTTCACCTCTGAATTCTTTTTTTACAGCATACAGAACATGGTCTGGAGAGGTTAATAAACACGCTGCTACAAAGTGCTTGCAAAATTAATGCAACTGCCATGGATCTGTGTTTCTCTGTGGGTGGGGGGCTTATTGGTGTCTTCCAGCAGTTCTAGAAAACTAAATAACAAACCCAATTGTGTTGTGCAGGTGTTGGACATTTTTATTTTGGTCTGCAGGAACACCCAGCTCGTGATCAAAGTCTGGTGTAGCTCTTACAAGGCCTGGGGAGTGCAGTTCTGTGCTGCTGGGGATGGAACTGGGAAGACTTGTCCAGGGATACAGTCAACTTGTTTCCTTTTTTTTAATTGATTACAATCAAACCCCAAACCGAACATGAAGCCTTCCTGGTAGTGGAACCAGTATATTCTGCATAAATCTTTTTTAAAATGGGATGCAACAAACTGGTTTCTGCTCAGCAAGTTGATGTTGATGTTGATGTCCTGACACAAGCCAGGCTGAGGCCACCCCCTGGCATGGGTTTGCTCACTGCCTCCTCAGCTCCCCAGGTCAGGGGGAGGATGGAGTTCTCTTTTAAAGCAGTGAAAGGAAGACCCTCTCCCCCTACACACCAAAGAAACCTGCAAGTAAGAAACAAAGCAAGCCCTATAGCTGTTGTTGGTGCATCACATTTAATTAACTTTCTGGTCTCTGCAGTAGATCGAGTTTTGAAATAATTTTAAATGTTTCAAGGGGACTTGTTATTAAATTTTCCAACAGGTTTTCCACTGGATGGTTGATGTACAGAATGCCTCCTGTGAATTTAAATTTGAAAATACATCTAATGGGATTTAGGGATCATTATTTAAAGTGAATGAGCACTGAAAAATGCTGCTTCTGTAACAAATATGATATATTCTTTTTGAATACTTGTCTATAAAAACATCTGCCTGACTCTAGTGTAAGCTTGCCTACAGCTCAACCAGGCAGCTGGTTGGTAGTTTAAGGATAGTATTTTTTTGCTCTAAAAAAATGAAAAATAATCCTGACAATTGGTGCTGACAGCACACAGTCCTCGTGCTCCTCAGGTTGATGCTTTAGACCCCGGGAATGACACTGGCATCACTGCTCTGTGTGAGGTGTCCCTGTGGGTAGCTGGTAGCCCCTGTGATTGTAGGAATTCAGCATTTTGCATTCCCTGCCCTGCCTTTCAGGTGTTGTGTGTCTGCTGCAGGCACACACCTCTGGTGCCTCCCGCATCTCCTGCCTCCTGGCACTGCCCAAAGCAAAGGCCACGCAGAGGTGCTGCAGCTGAGCAGTGACACGTCCCCAGTGCTGGGATTTTGGGGGTTTATTTCTGCTGGGTGCTGGTGCTGGTGCTGGCTGGACCTGCTCTCCCTGGGTGGGAGTTGGAGCTGTGTTCCTGGGGAGCAGCCGTGGTGCCTCTGCGGGGAGGACGCGTCGTGTCGGCGCCCCGAGCTCAGCTCCCTTGTTTACTGGGATGTTAATCCAAAAAATAAATGCTTGCTTTTGTTTGTTTGTTTGTAGGCATACGGCCCCGGGAGGCCCTACCCCCTCCCACCACCCTCGGGAAGATACGGATGGAATTAGCTCTGGATGTTTTTTTCTTTTTCTTTTTTTTTTTTTTTTTTTTTTTAAACTATAGAAAATGTCTGAGGGGTTTTGTCTTTCATTTGTTTGTTCTTTCATTATTTTGGGAAGGGGGGGGAAGGGAGGGGTGGAAATCCTTAAGAAACATCCCTGTAGTTTTTAAACTATGATACGTGTTTTAAATGTGCACATTTCTTACCAAACTGATTTTTGGGGGGTGAAGGGGGTGTGCTCTGTGGCTTGGAAATCGGGTGTTGCAAAATTGGAGTGAACCAGACCTGCTGATTTCCCTGCCAGCCATTTGATGAGATAGGAGTGCTGTTTTGTCTTTATTACATGCACAAGCTGTGCTTTAGCTGTGCCTGTCACTCTGAGCTCCAAACATCCTTTACTTCCACACATAAGAGCCTGAAAACAGGCAGGGAGTTTTAAAGAAGGCATAGAAATGGGATTTTATGAACTCTGGAAGCAGAGGCAGCCTGTGGAGCACACTGTTTGCAGACAGGTCTGTCAGTATTCCTCATCAAATTCTTCCCTGGATTTCTTGAAAAGAGATGTGATTTTTTTTTATTATTATTTTTTTTTTACTTCAAAGTAAAACATTTCAACTTTTACAACTTGTGCCTGGGTGGTTTTTTTTTTTTACTTTTGTTATTGTAACATAGACAAGCACTAGAGGTGTATTTGTCTGTTTTGATATATAATTTAAAATTAGCTGCAAAGTGCAGAGGTTTCCATTAATTTTTAGCCCCTTTCTAGGGATTTTTCCATGCGAGTGTACCAAATGAGTAAATATTTTTATTTGCTTTATAAAGTGGCTTTTGAAATTCAGAATGGTATTGAGTGGTTCCTTTCCAACCCCCTCCAGAAGGTGTTTGTATCCTTTCTCCCTACCCATGTGCACACTTATATCTTAATGCCTTGGAAAAAAATAATTCCACACAGCCTCTACAATAGCATTTAAAATCTTTGTTTAATAAAAAAAAATTAAAAATGAAGGGAACGTCCAGTTAATGTGATAAAATGACTTCCCATCATGCCACACTTGGACTTTGCCATGAAACCCACGTATCCCATGCAGCAGTGAACTCCAAGGCTTTGCTGTCACCCCTGTGCATTTTTCAGCCCCTTCCTTCCACGGCTCAGATGTTAATCACCAGTAAAGAGGATAACATAAAAAAGAGGGGAAAAAAAGTGGACCGGTGTAACCTTGGGAGGAAGAAATGGTGAAACTGGATTCATTATTTTCAAGTGATGGAGGGTGGAGCAGAATCCTTCATTGTAATGCAAAGACATGCCATCCTGGAGCTCCCTCAGCCCTGTCCAGGGCCTTTCTCCCTCAGCCGGAAAAATACTTGGGTCTTCGAAACAAAAAAATAATTTTGCTTTTTGAGCAGAAGAAAACCAGCAGCAAAGGTGAATTTTGATGTAAACGACGAGGCTGCAGAAAGGAGCCTGGAGGCTTATCCTTCAGGATGAACCTGGCTGGGTGATGTTCCCTGGGAGATGCTGGGGTATTTTGGGATACCCTTGTGGAGCAGCCGCCGGGATGGGAAGGGGGGGATCCCGCGGGGGGAACATCGGGGATCGCCCCCTCCGCCTCCCGGCCCTTGCGGTGGGAGCCGAGCTCGCAGCGGCCGAAGCCGCCTCTTTTTTGGCCTCAAAAATCACTCCTGCATTTCGCAGCCCGGAGGGGCCAGGGTTTCAGCAGCCCCCTCCGAGGATGGCGGAGACGGGGGGCGCGGAAATAAGTCCTCTTTGCGGTTGAGAAAGAAGCGAAAAAAACTGGGGTTTTTTTTGGTGTTTTGTGGGGGTTTTTTGTTTTTTTTTTCCAAGCGCCGTCAAACCTCATCCGTGGGTAGGAGAACGAAGCCGCCAAGTCTTGAGAACGTTTCTTTTTATTGTAAAAAAAAAAAAAAAAAAAAAAAAAAAAAAAAAAAAAAAATTAAAAACATAATAATAATATTTTAAAAAATTAAAAGAAAGGGCGGTGGGGGGAAATGGCGGAAGTTTCCCAGCAGCGTTTCCCGGTGTGCTGAATTTCCTGGGGGAAGAGGCGAGGGGACGGGCCCCGCCGCCGCCTCCTTCCAACCCTTCGATGCTGGCAGGGACGCGGTGCCCAGGGCGGGGGTCTCGGGGGGTCTCCGGGGTTTATTCTTCACTTCACTTCGCCGAACTTCCCAGGAGCTGCAGAGGTTTTTGCCGCGCCGTCTGCGCGGCCGGGGCAGGGGGGCTGCGCGCCGTGTGTCACTCATTTGCTACTCAAGAATTAAGAACAACGATAAAAACGTTTTTCCCCCTTAAATCTGAGCACCGGCGCTCGAGAACTCTTCTGCCAAAATACCCTCCGCCGCTGCCAGGCGTGGATTTGTTTTATTTTCTTGCTTCAGCCGCTCCCCGTCCTCCAAAAGGCAGCGGCAGCCCCGGCCGCTCGACCTTGAGTTACAATTCAATTTACCTTCAATCAAATAATAATGAAATTGCACTTCAGGGGCACCCTTATAAAATTAATTCTGCCGAGATAAGTTGCACTTCAGAAGATTTATTGTTGGTGTTCAATGGGTCTGTAAGGTATACGCGGGATCCCGGGTGCCTGCGGGGTTCGGCTGCCGGTGTCCGGCCGCAGGAAAGCGGGACCGGGCCGGGAGCGGGGTCCCGCGCCCCTCCGGGCCGTCCCCCACCCCGGGATCGATTGCCCCCAACCCTGGCCGGCCGGGAGCCCCGTCGGGGCGGCTGTGCGGGGCGG